>VWYH01005066.1:13365-32198 GCA_013399365.1 Pampusana beccarii
AGGGGGGTCTGCTCGTGGTGAGCAGGAGGGGCCTGAATGGAGGTTGGAGGCGGGGGGGCCGGGAATAAGCGATAGGATGAGTGGGAACGGCCGCAAGTTGCGCCAGGGGAGGTTGAGGTTGGGAATTTGGGGTGATTTCTTCCCCAAAGGGCTGTGGGGCATTGGAACAGGCTGCCCAGGGCAGTGCTGGAGTCACCATCCCTGGAGGGGTTCAAATTACAGAGATGAGGCTCTCAGGGCCACGTTCAGTGCCAGGGGTGGGGAACGCTTGGACTCGATTTTCAAGCTCTTTTCCATGCCAAACGATTCTGTGATTCTCTGACTTCAAATCAATCAGCACCGAACCACAGGGACCAGAGTCCCACCCTGTCCCCCGGTAGGAGCCCCCCAGGGCCCCCGAGCGGCCGCGGGGAACCCAGAGCTCGCTCAGATCAGCGAGCGCCAGCGTTTTCCCCCGGGGATCCCCCCTTTTCCTGCCCGATCCCCATCCAAGCCGCAGGCAGCGCTAACGAAGAGCCCTTGGAAAAGCTCCAGGATGGGCCGAGCGCGGCTCGGGGAGGCGGCAGCGCAGGCAGGACTGTGGAGGGGGGGGCGTGCAGGCCCCTGTCCCCAAACCGGGGGGGTTCCAGCCTGAAGGAGCTTGGCAAGTCGCCGTTAGCATAAATAAACTTTATTTCTTTGTACACACACACACATATGTGACCCCTATGGGGTCGCCCCAGCCCGGGCACCAGCTCCCCACAGGATCTGCCCCATCTGCAATAAAAAGGGGGCGGGGAGAAGAGGCTGCTGCTCACCCCCTGCCCCAGACGGAGCCAGAATCCCTCCCCACGCCTCAGCAAAACGTGGGGTCCCCCCACCTCTCGGGCATTCGGGGTGCTCGTCCTCGGGGGGGGCACAGCTACCAGCTGGAGAACCAGCGTCGGAAGAAGGTGCCCAGCGCGGAGGAGGCGTCGCTCAGGTTGGGGCCGCGGAGCTCGTCCTGTCGCGGCCACGAGTCCGTGAACTGCGCCAGCTCCCCTGCGAGAGCAGCGGGAGACGCTCGGGGGGGCCCCAAACCCTCCGCTCGCCCCCCGGCCCGCTGCCGCACTCACGGTCGTCCATGTTGAGCACCTCCTCGCGGTAATCGCGGCGCTGCCCGTCCTCCTTGGTGGTGGTGATGAAGGCTTGGTCTCCTCTCCGGCGCGTCACCGTGGTCTCGCGGTGGCCCTGGCTGTCCTGCACGGTCCGGCGCTCTTCCACCGCCTGCCGTGCAGCACCGCGACCTCAGAGACGCCACCGCCACCGCCACGGCGTCCCCAGCCCGCCGGGGATGGCACAGCATCCCCAAGTTACCCCCAACCTGCAGGGGACACCACAGTGTCCCCAAGTCACCCCCAAGTTACCCCCAACTTTCTGGGGACACCATGGCGTCCCCAAGTCACCCCCAACCTGCTGGGGACACCATGGCATCCCCAAGTCACCCCCAACCTGCCAGGGACACCACAGTGTCCCCAAGTCACCCCCAGCCCGCCGGGGACACTCACCCCGTCAGGAAGCGTCACTTTGGTGACAGAGACGCTCTTGAAGTACGAGCGGGACTCGGGCTCGTTGGGTCTCAGGATGGTCCCCAGCCCCGCCGAGGACACCTGGGAGTCCAGGTCTGCGCGGGAGGGAGACGTGTGACGGTGACAGCGGCGCGGGTGACACACAGACCCCCCCGTCCCCGCGCCACCACCCACCTTGATCTTCCTTGAGCGCAGGAGGAGCGGGGCGAGCGTCGTCCAGCTGCAAGGCAAAGCCGGTGACACAAGGTGACACAAGGTGACCCCGCAATGGCCAAACCCACGTCACCCACCCCCAGGAATGGCGTCCAGGGCCGGGGGTCGCTGGGACCCTCGTGGTCTCCCGAGGCCGCACCGGGAGCGGGACCGTCCGGTTCCTTCAGCATGGAGTCCCGCAGCGGCCGGCGGGGCTGGGGGGGCTCTGGGGGGCACAGGGGGGGGGCGGTCAGGCCGGGGTGACCCAGGGACCCCGCTCAGCCCCCCGGGGTGGGGGGGCAACCCCTTCCCATCCCCACCGAAAGGCTGGGGGGGCCCGGCCCAGGTCCCCCCGAAGAGCCCCAGGAGCTCCCCCATGTCCCGGAACAGCTCGTCGAAGGCGCCGCGGGAGCCGCCGGGGGTGAAGCCGAAGCCGAAGGTGAAATCCTGGGGGGGCTGCGCCACGGACGGGCCCGCATCGCCCTCCTCTTCGTCCTCCTCGTCCCACGCCGCGCCGAACAGCGGGTCCCGGGGCCTGCGGGACCGCGGCGCTGAGAGACACCCGGGCCGGGGGCAGCGGGGGGACCGGGCCGGAGCGGGGGGGGGTGTTACCGGTACCTTCCGCGCCCCGGGAACCCGAAGAAACCGCGAAACGCGTCGTAAAAACTCATGGCGTCTCCGCCGCCCTCCGCGCACCGCCCCCCGCCTGCCGTAAAGCGCCGCGGGCGCAAACGGCGCCGGAAAGCGCCGGCGGGTGTCGCGAAGGCGGAGTCACGGGGCCCGATCCTGGGACTCGGGGCCCGATCCTGGGGCCACGTCCCACCCCACAGACCACCCCCCGTGCTCTTCACAGAACGGATCCTCCCGTTCTGGGGCCTCCCGGTGTCCCTGTTCCCACCCCTTCCCCCCCCTTCAGCACCCCCAGCAGCACCAGATGGCACAAAAAATAAGGGGACATTGTCCCTGTGGTGGGGAACAAAAAAATATCTACAAAATGGGGAAAAAAAAAGATGGGGAGGGGTGGTGGGAACCAGCCCGTGGCAAAAAATGGGGAGGGGGGGGCGGATGAAAAAATGCAGACGTGAGGTTGTGAGTTTTATTCACTTTAGTAAATCACCCGTGGGGGGGCTGCGGCTCAGAGGTTCGAACTGAAAAATAACAAGATCTGGACTGCGTAGGAAAAAAAAAGAGAGCAAAAAAATCCCCAAATGAAGAGCAGGAGGTTCTTAGAGCGTGCGGGGGGGGGCAGGAAAACGTAAAATAAGTGTTGGGGGGCGAGGAAATGAGAGAAGTCGAGGACGGCGGCGTGTGGGGTTTTTGTTTTTATATACAAGACACATTTATCCATTAAATTTAGAACACGGTACAAAAAAAAAAAAAAAAAAAAAAAAAAAAAAAAAAAAAAAAAAAAAAAAAAAAAAAAAAAAAAAAAAACAAAAAAAAAAAAAAAAAAAAACAAAAACACTTCAACTAATTCATCTTACAATGCTGTTCATATCAATTACTGCTCGGATTCCTAATAATAAGGGGTTTGCTGTAGGCGACTCGCAGCTTCCACTCCTTCGAGGGCGGGGGGAAGGTTTTGGGGTGGGAAAGAGGGGAGAAAGGAGTAAAAACCAAAAAAGATCCCCTACGGCAAACGGTTTCAGAGTCTGAATGCAGAGAGAGAGAAAAAACAAAACGAAACAAAAAAAAAAAAAATAAAAGAAAAAAAAATACAAATTCTATATTACATACAAGAGGAAAAGGCCGCGGGGGGGCGGGGGGGCCCTGCCCGCGGCCGGACGCTCGCTCCCGCGGTCCCTCGGCGCCGGGGGGGTCCTCGGAGGCCAGCGGGGGGGTGCAGAGGGTGCCCCCCCCTCAGTTGGTGCCCCAGCTGTAGCTGTTGTAGGCGGATTTGTTGGGCTGGGATTTCTGGGGGATGGAGCTGCCTTGGCTGCGCTGCCCGGAGCCGCTCTGCGGGGAGGGGAGAGGAGATTGTGGTTATTACGGGGGGGGGGCGGTGAAGCCGATGGCCGCCGGGGCACAGGTTGATCAATAGGATGGATCCAGCTGGCGGGTTAACGGCTCCGAGCCCCCCGGGGCTGCCTCCGTTGGTCATCAAACTGTCCCGGCACGCACGGGACCCCCGCGGTGCTGCGAGTGAGGGTCAGAGAAGCGTTTTGGTTGGAAAAGCCCCTTAAGATCATCGAGTCCAACGGTGAACCCAACGCTGGCACTAAACATGTCCTTGAGAACCTCATCTCAGTGTATTTTCAACCCTCCAGGGATGGTGACTCCAGCACTGCCCTGGGCAGCCTGTTCCAACGCCCCACAGCCCTTTGGGAAGAAATTCTCTCAAATTTCCAACCCCAACCTCCCCTGGTGCAACTCGAGGCCGTTTCCTCTGCTCCTGGCGCTTGTTCCTGGGGAGCAGAGCCCGACCCCCCTGGCTCCAAGCTCCTTTCAGGCAGTTCAGAGATCAGAAGGTCTCCCCTCAGCTCCTGTTCTCCAGCTGAACCCCCAGCTCCCTCAGCCTCTCCCATCACACTTGTGCTCCAGCCCCTTCCCCAGCTCCGTTCCCTTCTCTCAATTTCCTCCAGCACCTCAAGGCCTTTCTTGTTGTGAGGGGATCCCACCACCCCTGGTGCTGCCATTTGGAGTCCTGAGGTGACTCTGGTGCCACCATTTTGAGCCCTGAGGTGATTTTGGTGCCGCCATTTTGAGCCCTGAGGTGATTCTGGTGCCGCCATTTTGAGCCCTGAGGTGATGGCCCAAAACTGCCCCCAGGATTCACAGTTTTTCCTCCCCATTCCCAGCGCAGGTTTGGTCACTGCTCTGGTCCTGCTGGCCACACCGGTGCTGGTACCAGCCAGGGTGCTGGTGGCCACCTTGGCCACCCGCCGGGTCACGTGAAGCCACTGTCACCAACACCCCCAGGTCCCGGCAGCTCGGTGGGGAGGGGGAAGGCGGGAAGGGGTCAGGGTGTGTGTGGGTGCCCGCGGTGTTTGTGTGTGTTTGTGCACAATGTGCTCAGGTCTCTCTCCTCGCCTGGCGGGACACGGGGGGGAGGACGGGGTTCCATGAGCCTGGGGGGCCTTAGGGGCGGGAGGGACCCCAGGGCAAGCGCATGGTGTTATCAGAGGTTCATTACCTGGTCTTCCTGCTGGCGTTGGCAGCACAGTATCATCTGCAAATATGGAAGCTGTTGCAGTACCAGGATATGTAAAAATAAAGGGACAAACTATGACAATAGAAATCCACGGTTAGAGCCGAAAGCTACGGCAGCGGGGTCGTGGCTGGGGGGGCCGGGGGCGAGTTCACCCCTTCGTTGCCAAACTGGGAGGAAAGGGGGAGGTGGGACGGATGGCGGGAGGCAACGCTGCCCCTGTGGGTCCTGGTCTGGCAGCGAGGGGGGGGCCGTGCCAAGCGCCCCCCCCCCCAAACAGCTGAGCTCACCCCCAGGCCTTCCTCACCTCATCCTCTTTCTCGGCCCTGCGTGTTTGTGTCAGCGTGTGCGTGTCACCGCGCGTGTCGCAGGGAGGGGAGCGAGAGACCTCAGGGACACCCCAGTGGTGGCTGGGGGGGGAAATGGGGGTGTCTCTTACCTGCCCGTCCTGCTGCAGGTGGTGGTGGAGGATCTGGGAGTGGGGCTGCTGATGCGGGGTGAGGATGTGCATGAAGGGGGTGGGGGGGTACGCCGCCGCCGTGGCCGGGTTGATGGGCCCCCCGCTGCCCAGCGCCGACGGCAGGTTGAAGGAGGCCGCCGGGGTTCCAGTGTGAAATCCCTGCTTCTCGAAGGATTGCTGCGGGGAGACATCGCGGTGAGGGCAAGGATGGGGGGATGCTCCCCTGCCCGGTTACACAAGTGGGTGGAACAGAGAATCACGGACGGTTTGGGTTGAGAGGACGTTTAAAGCTCCCCCATTCCCCCCCTGCCATGACAGGGACATCTTCACCAGCTCAGGTTGCTCAGAGCCCCGTCCAGCCTGGCCTGGGATGTCTCCAGGGATGGTTCAGCCACCACCTCTCTGGGTACCTGGGCCAGGCTCTCACCACCCTCAGGGCCAACAATTTCCTTATATCCAGCCTGAATCTCCCTCCTTTAGTTTAAAACCTTGTCCTATCCCATTTTTTAAGTCCTGAAAGGCTGCACTAAGGTCTCCTGGAGCTTCTCTTCCCCAGCTGATCACCCCAACTCTCAGCCTGTCCTCCCAGCAGAGCTGATCCAGCCTTGGATCATTTCTGGGGCTCCTCTGGCCCTCTCCAGCAGCTCCATGTCTTGTGCTGGGGACCCCAGGGGGGTCTCCCCAGAGCAGAGCGGCAGAACAGACTCTGCCTATGGCTCCTTCCAGGCTTGGAATTGTTCTAAAATGGGAAAAGCCAAGTGTTTCCCTTCTCCCTCGCTGGCTGCTCCGAAGGGAAGAGACCGCGCTGCCTCAGAGCCGCGTTTCCACGCGCTGGCGAAGCGGCGCCGGCCTGGAGCACACAGACACTCACCTGAGTTTTGGAGTAGACAGAGCCCGAGATGTCCGGCACTCCGGTGTTACTGGACGTCACGGACACACCTGGGGAGAAGGAAAGGCAAGAGAATGTGAGGCAGCAGCCACCGGTTCAGGGGTTACTGGCGGCGCAGAGCTGGGGGAGGTTTGGAGGCCAATGTCGTTCTGGGGAGCAGGGTCTTGGCAAAGGGAACACACAGAATCTTAGACTGGTTGGGGTTGGAGGGACCTCTGGAGATCGCCCAGCCCAACCCCTGCTACCGCACAACAGGAATTTATACACAGGCCCTCTGTAGGTCAGCCAGAGATTAACCAGTGAAACCCAGTAAGGGGACAAGCAGCAGATTCATGACCTTCTTGCATCTCCGAATCAAGGAGGACACTTGTCTAGAGAGCGTGCAGGACTCAAACAAGATCCCAGGCTCAAATCTGGAATAATTGTCCTATTGATCATGTGCAGGCAGTAAAAACCCAACCAAACAAATAATTCAGCAGCTGAAACTCTCTGATGCGAGTCCAACACTGCAGCCACCAGACTGCTGGGCACAGAGCAGAACAAGCCTGGGCCTTTCCAAGGAAAATCAAGCAACTGTAGTCATTTTCCTCCAGCAGAAAAAAAAAACAGTCCTCTGATACAGCCAGGGAGGTTGTGAACAAGCCCTGGCACCGTTGCGAGGGAACGCAGCTCTTGCCAGGGCTCTTACCGGTGCTGTATCCGTGAGAGCCGTAGCCACTGGGCTGCTGGAACGGGGTGGCTGATGCGTTGACACTGACATTCACACCGTGCTGCTTGGAAGAGGTAGGAGCGACCTATAGAAAGGAGAGAAGCGGAGTGAGGAGAGGCCTCCCTGCATTGTCTGAATCAGAGAATTGTAGAATTGTTTTGGTTGGAAAAGTCCGTCAAGATCATGGAGTCCAAGTGCTAACCCACCCCTGGCACCAAACATGGCCCTGAGAACCTCATCTCTGGGTATTTTAACCCCTCCAGGGATGGTGACTCCAGCACTGCCCTGGGCAGCCTGTTCCAACGCCCCACAGCCCTTTGGGGAAGAAATTCTCCCAAATTTCCAACCTCAACCTCCCCCAACACAACTTGCAGCCATTTCCCCAGCTCCCTCAGCCGCTCCCATCACACTTGTGCTCCAGCCCCTTCCCCAGCTCCCTTCCCTTCTCTCAACTCACTCCAGCACCAAAAGCTCTTTCTTGTCATGAGGTGATCCCGCCACCCCTCTGGCCGCCATTTTGAGCCCTGAGGCGATTCTGGTGCCGCCATTTTGAGCCTTAGGCTGAGGGGCCCCAAAGCGCCCCCAGGACTGGAAGCCCCGGTGCTGCCCGCGGTCACTCACAGGGAACACGGCGGGCCCGTACTGGAAGGTGCTGGGGAGCCCCGGTACCCCTGTGTAGTACGGCAGGCTGGTGTAACTGTAGCCGGGAGGCAGCGCGGGGTTCAGGAACGTCTGCTGCGTGGTGTGGTGAGTCTGGGTCTGGCTCTGCTGAGGCTGCGCCAAGGTCGTCGCCGGAGCTGGGGAGGAGGCATCGCCTCGGCCAAATTTTGTTAAATCACCTGGAAAAGAGGAGATGGGAGTGAAGAACAGACGCGTCAAATCCTGGCCCAGCCCAAAGGTGACGCAGACTTTTGATCGACGCTGACTTCAATCAACCCTCCTCCTCCATCTAGTGAGGACCACAGCGTTTGGACCATCACACGCTGATAATTCTGAGGTGTTAATTGCTCTCCTCATCCCCGAGAGGAGAAATTCAGATGGAATGGAATGCCACAGCAGCTAAAACCACCTGATGTCAGCCCTTGGATAAATCCAGCAGAGCCTGGATGCTAAAGACCTCCCTAAAGCTCTTCCTAAGCTTCTTCCTAAGCCTGTGCATCAGCAGCGGGTCTGAACACAACTCCACTCCCTCCTGAGCCAGAGCCGTGGCCTGGGGACCTCGTCCTACCAGCAAACAGCTCCTCAGCAAAGAGAAGAGTGAAATATCGAAATATCTTCTTGCTGAGGATGCAGGAATGGCCCCGTTTTAAAGCAGGACTCAGGGAAGCTCCTTTTGCTGAGCATCTGCTCGGTTTTTCCACGCAAACACTCTCCCTATTCACAGCTCACACAGCGAGAACATCTCAGCGCTGCCCCAGCTTGCGAGTCAGTCCAGACCAGCCTCAAATGTTAATTATCACCGACGCGGCTCTTCCAACTGCCACAGCAACTCCTACTCGCCCTCAGCCTCCCACTAACGAGCCTCCGCGCGACCGGACGATCAAATAAAGGAAAAGCCAAGAATTCAGCTGCTGAGAAACACGCTCTAGACCGAGGGCAGCGCAGGAGGCACCAGGATGTGGAACCAGAGCGGAGGTTTTCCCTACCAGAGTACGGGTTGCTGCTCAGGCTGCCATCTCTTCCAGTCAGCGGGGTGGTGGGCGTAGGGAATGGGATGCTGTAATAATCCTGAGGGATAAAAACAAATCAAGTTTTTAGGAGCTTGGTTCGAAGACGCTTTTTTGGGGGAAAAGAAGGATTTGGGGACCGCAGCTGCTGGGTGTGTCGGAGCATCGCGGTTCAACCAGCCACGCGGAGGCCGATCGCAGCCTGCGGCAACCCCGGCTTTGTGTCGCATGGACCGTCCCCCTCGTCTGGCTACGGCAAGAACCAGACAAGGTCTACTGGTATGCGGAGCCCAAACCGCCTCCCCACAGCGACACATCCCGTACCGCCAAATAAAACCCGCTCTCGCGGAAGAGGACGGGCTGGAGAGGGCTCGGAGAAGGGCCACAGAGGGGATGGGAGGACTGGGAAGGTGCCGCGGGAGGAAAGGCTGAGAGAACAGGGCTCATCCAGCCTGCAGGCAAGGAGAGACCTCATCACATCTAAAATGTGGCTACAAAGATGGAGAATCCCTTTTCACAGGGAGCCCCATGGAAAAATCGAGGGGCAACAGGTACAAGTTACTCCTGGGGAGATTCCGATTGGACACAAGAGGGAAATTTTTCCCCGTGAGAACAATCACCGCTGGAACAATCACCCCAGGAAAGCGGGATTCCCCAATATTAACGACTTTTAAGATTCAACCGGACAGGGGGCTGGGCCAGCTTGTCTAGACTGGCTTTGGCCAAGAAGGCCTGGACCAGATGAGCCCTGCAGCCCCTTCCAACCTGGTATTTGATGATGTAGCCTCTGCCTCTTTCAAGGATCAGACAAGTATCTACAACAGCTCATCGCACCATCGGGCCAAACCGCTGCCCGCGGCAGCTCCCGCACGCCCCAGCCCCACCATCGATACCACTGGCCGAATGATTAGTGCTGATAATTAGCGTTCCCAACTCCTCAAGTGCAAAGGAGCAGCTGCTGAAGGCCTCGCTGCAGCCACATCCACCCCGCGTCCCGTTTCGCCAGCTCCTCAGACCTAACACCTCATCTCGGGTACTCACCAACGGGAATCTCGTCTGGAGCATTTGCAAGTCATCGTATCCATACACCTGTGGCTAGAAAACGAGCAGGAGATGATGATAGGGACGCAGATGAGATAAAGACACCTCATTTTAGATTAAACATCTAGATAAACGCGAGATAAAGCCAGAAGCAGAGGATCGGAGGCTACAGAATTACCCAGCGTTCACCACCGCGATGCTGCCAAGAGTGGTTTTACGAACCGCTCGAGTAAAAAGTGAGCGCCAAGGGCCAGCGCCGCTGCTCCAGACCATGACAGCATCAACAGTTTTCCTCTAGAAATCCCTTCCAACGCCAAAATCTGCCCCCACCTGCGACATGCCATTAGACTTGGCGGCAGTCGCCACGCTCTGACCAAGGGCTGCTGCTCCCCAAAGGTCGGGGAAGCCACAGAGAATCTGCTCCGGGGTGATGAGAATTACAGATATTTACACCCCTGGGCACGCGGATTTCCTCCGCTACCGTTTTATGGAGAACAGCAGGTCCAAACGCCTCCCATCCGAGGATATCCCAGTTTCTCTGCAATACCACATCCCTCCCCACGAAGAGCCGGTGGCCCCACTCACCGGGTAGGCGTGGAGCAACCCCGGAGCCATGATGTACGGGTTAGGCAACAGCGGCGGGACTCCAGGAGGGAGATTGGGAGGGGCTTTTCCTATTAAAAAAAAGAAGAAAACCACAAAGTTTCGCTGGGAAGCGAACAGCAGGACCCATCTCCCTCGGCCCCCGCGCCCTCCTCTTGCTTAGCGGGACTCAGGAAAGTACCTGACGTTGTCGCGACGGAGCTGCGAGTGGAGGCCGTCACTGTGGAGTTGCTGCCGAGGCTGAGGCCCAGGCTGGAGACGCTGCTGAGGCTGGAGGAGACGCTCACGACCGGCGGCGCGGCCGCCGCGGTGCTGGAGGAGGTGGAGAAAGTGCTGGCGGAGGAATGGAGGCTGGATTCACTCTCCACGCTCGTGTGCTGGGGAAGGGAGGGAAGAGTTAGCGGAGCGGGGAGGGGTAACCGAGGGTAGAAATATTGCGGGGTGTTGTCTACGCAAAATCTAGAGTCACAGAACCATCTGGGTCGGAAAAGCCACTCAAGATGATGGAGTCCAAGCGATAATCCAACCCGTGGCCCTGAGAACCTCATCTCTGGGTATTTTAACCCCTCCAGGGATGGTGACTCCAGCACTGCCCTGGGCAGCCTGTTCCAACGCCCCACAGCCCTTTGGGGAAGAAATTCTCCCAAATTTCCAACCTCAACCTCCCTGGTGCAACTTGTGGCCATTTCCCCAGGTCCCTGAGGGGCAGAAAACTGTACACAATATCCTGACAGAACCCTCGGTCCTCTCTCCACCCAACACCCAAACTCACGCCACAACCACAACCCCGCAGCGAGCTGAGAAGGGGCCGCACGGCACGAGAGCTCGGCCGGACTCACCAGGAGAGTCGAAGTCGACGTTCGCCCGGAGGATGTGGATGAGGACAGGCTGTTCTGCTGGGTGGGTAACGTGCTATGGGAAGAGGAATGAAAGGTCGTCAAGCCCAGGGCAGATCCCGCTCCCCATGCACTTGGATCACGGAATCACAGAATAGTTTGGGTTGAGGGGACGTTCCCAGCTCCCCCAGTGCCCCCCCTGCCATGACAGAGACATCTTCACCAGCTCAGGTTGCTCAGCCCCGTCCAGCCTGGCCTGGGATGTCTCCAGGGATGGTTCAGCCACCACCTCTCTGGGAACCTGGGCCAGGCTCTCTCCACCCTCAGGGCCAACAATTTCCCTTTATCCAGCCTGAATCTTTTAATTTAAACCCATCACCCCTTCTCCTATCACCCACTGAAAAGTCTGTCCCCATCTTTTAGGTACAGAAAGGCCGCACTAGCAGAGGGGACAATCCCCTCTCTCGACCCGCTGGCCACGCTCCTTTTGATGCAGCCCAAGACACGATCGACCTTCTGGGCTGTCAGTGCACGTGGCCAGGTCACGTCAGAACACGTCCCGGCGTCCCCAAGTCCTGGCGGCTGCTTCCAGGTCCCTCTGGATGGATCCCATCCCTCAGGAGCGTCACCTGCGCCGCCCAGCTTGGCGTCACCCACAATCAACCGCTCAATCCCACTATATCATTGACGAGGATACTTAAATAGTCCCAGTACGGACCCCTGAGGGCCACCGCTTGTCACCAGCGCCCATCCAGACATCGCCTATGACCCCCCATCCACCGAACACACCTCCCCTGGGCCTTCCCCACCGATTTCCACTACGGATCCCTCCCAGTTGTGCTTCTCACCTGCTGAGCTGGGCACTGGTCGTACTGGGGAGCTCCTCGCCGTGGCTCAGCCCGCCCAGCGCCGTCGAGTGCTGGCTGGCGGTGGTCAGCAAGGACGAGGCGGCCACCCCGTCGCTGAGAGGGGCGATGCTGGGAGCCGAGGGGGAGTCGGATTTGACGGCGGGGCCCGTAGCACCTGCGGGCAAAAGGTTTGGGGTGAAGAGCAGCTCCCGGAGGGTAATTTAGCGGTGAGGGTCGGCGAGAGGAGAAATCTGGGGCTTCCCTCCTGCTGCCAACCAGTTCCACAGTGGGGACAGCGCGATGATGCCTCTACGTCTCGCTTTCATAGAATCACGGAATTATTTTGGTTGGAAGAGACCCTTAAGATCAATGAGGCCAACCACAACCTAAACCACGTCCCTAAGAGCCTCAGCTTTACTCCAACACCACGCCAAGACCTCCAGACGAGGTGCCTCTCATAAATTGGAGATAACTCATCACGGATCTCCCGGATCCAGCAGCACAAAGCCAAACATTCCAGGGCAAGCGAATAATCTGAGCGGCAGCAATTAGTCCGGCAAGGAAAGGACTTGTTACGAACATAAAGATTTTCATCCAAAGCAAAGAGCACGAGCAGCACAAGGGGCAGGGCGCCCGCTGACGCTCTTACCTTCAACGGCCTGCGTGGTTTGTAACGGCGTGGGTTGTACGGAACTGAAACCATTCTGAGGAAAAAGAGAAGAAAATAAAGAGTAGTGGGCACGGCAGCTGCTCGCGTGGACCTTTCCGAACTTGCGTTCAACACGCAAGGATTGAATCCTTATGAGAAAATGAAACCTGTAGCCTGCACGCCACCCCGCAGCAGGGTAATGCAGGATAATTACGTGTGACACAGTAATTATGCACGACACGACACGGCCGGCGGTCAACTTAACCGCTATTAACCCCGCTGACAAATGTCACCACGGGCGCCGGGGCAGCTCTGGAGCATCGCGGAGACACCCGATAAACCACTCGGCTTCCCCCCAGACAGCATTTCAGCACCAAGCTCTTCTCCTACCTTGGCCTGGGTCAGATCCTTCTGGGGCGAGGAGGAGATGGAGTTTGGGTATCGCCTGGTCTGGGTGGCTCTCTGTTCGTACAGTGGTCCCTGAGCGCTGTTCTGGGAGGTAAACGTTGCTGTCTGTATTGTGCCGCTCTGGTAACCAGACTCCTGGCTTTGATTGGACGAGATCGTGGAGGAAGATTCACTACAAAAGGGAAAAAACACCACAAAAAGGACTTAATGTTTTCCTCCAAACCAGCCGTGCTGGCAGCTGCTGACCCAGCCTGTCGGCTCTTCCAAATAAAGAGCCCCAAGCAGCAGCAGAAAGGCACCACAGGAACAGATTGCAGATGCACCTCGTGCCCTGCGGCCCCGCCGGCCAAGCAAAAATCAGCATAAACCACGCGGAATCTGTCCGCGGAGCGTCGCGCCGGGGGTTTTCCTCCCGCGTTTCCAGCACCGCGGTTTCGCAGCGGCAAGAAACGCGTTTTCTGTGTAAGCAACCGCAGGCCGAGCAGTCGCGGAGCTGCCTGAACGAGTCTGCCGGCAACTTAACGCTTTGCTGTCGCATACGTTGTCCCCCCTTTGCGACCACGGAGCGGGCAGAAAGGGTCTACTCGTATGCAGCGCGGGGGACTGCGTCGTCCGCTCTCACCTGGCCGTGCTGGTGTACAGGCTGCTCTGAGACTGGCTGACGGCCGCGCTCGTCGCGGGCGTCGATTCGTACTCGGCCAGGACGGGCTCCGAACCAAACTGTAACGCTCCGAACTGCAGGTTGAGCCCTGAGATATCTGCCGAGCCAGGCATTTCCACCGCCAGGGCAGGAATCTGCGCGGGAGGAACGACGGGAAGGGATCAGCGCGGAAAAAAGTGACGTTTCCCAGCACGCGACGGGCTCGCCTTCTCCAAATCGCGCTTTTCAACCCAAACAGGGAGGCTTTTCCCCCCAAAAGCCAACGCTAAGATCAGTAAGGCCAAGCCCAACCCTCCCCAAACGGATTTTTCCACAACGCCGCCACCTTCCCCGCAGCGATCCTCACCTTCGATGTTAACGACGCTTTCTTCTTTTGCTGCTTCAGCTTCTGCTGGGCCGGCTGGGGACTGGAGGACTGGTTGTCCGAGGAGCCTGGGGACATCTGGGGACCGGGATTGGCTTTGCTGGGCAGCGGCGAGGACGAGGGCGCCGGCGCGGCCGCGGGGGCCGTCACCACGGGCGGCTTCTCCTGCATGAACACCTCGATCATGGTGGAGGTTGACGTGAAGGCCTGCCGCTTGGCGAAGGGACTGTGCACCGAGGAGTCCGTCGGGTTCTTGAGATCTGCAAGAGACAGGAGCGGGGCGAGCCCTTAGCACTAAATCGGGTTGCGACGCTTCTCGACATCAAGAAAAATGTAATTGTTATCACTCGGGCTGCTCCTGGAGTTCGTTACAGTCAGAAAGCGGAGAAGCGCGGAGTCTGTGGGGAAGGGGCTGGAGCACAAGGGTGATGGGAGCGGCTGAGGGAGCTGGGGAAACGGCCGCAAGGGGAGGCTGAGGTTGGAAATTTGGGGTGATTTCTCCCCAAAGGGCTGTGGGGCATTGGAACAGGCTGCCCAGGGCAGTGCTGGAGTCACCATCCCTGGAGGGGTTCAAAATACACAGGGATGAGGTTCTCAGGGACAGGGGGTAGTGTTAAATTTAGGTTATGGTTGGACCGCATGATTTTAAAGCTCTTTTCCACCAAACCAATTCGATGATTCTTCTACGATTATGGTTGGACTCAGTGATCTTGAGGGGCTTTTCCAACCCAAACCATTCTGTGATTCTCCGCTTCTAACGTCCCCAGCAGTCGGTTGCGCTGCGAACCCGCGATCCTTCCCTTCACCCAATCCCTCCCACCCGCGTCTCTGCGGTTCCGGGAGAACGCGCTCCCCATTTTCGGGCTGCCCGTCCTCACCGTACTGCACGAGGGACGAAGTCTGCGTGGTGGCCGCCATGTCCCAGGCCGCGGTGGAGCCGCTGCCGGCCGGCTGGCCGTGCTGAGCCGCCAGCTGAGCCAGCGCCTGCGCCGTCTTGAACTGCTCCAGGAACTGCGAGCCGGTGGTGCTGCTGCCTTTGGCCTCACCGACGTCGCCGAAGCCTTTCCCCAGCATGCTCACCTGCGATCGCGGCGACAAAGCAACCAAGTCAAGGATAAATCGGGAGAAATATTTCTCTGAACGCGCTGTATTCTCACCGGGTGCCTCAGCTTCACGCTCCGGACGCCGCTGGTAAGAAAAGCTTGTGCTTCTCTCGTGGCGTTTGTCGCGGGTACATTTATCTGTCACCCAACCCACCGTATTTTAGCGTCACGGAGGTTTACAGAGAAAATTAACAGGTAGGGTCTTTAAAAATGCGCTAAATTATTCCCCTGCGTTTGGTTGTGCTAAAAGACGATCCCCAATAGAACTTGGCTTTAGAGCTAAGGCGGTTTCGAAAATCCTTCCCGAACTCTCTCGCCGTTAAGCGCACAATTTTGATTTCTTTTGCTGAAGCTACACAAAGAAGCACCCGCCCAGGTCCCCGATTCGGATTCAACGTCTCCTTCCTCCACCCGCACCCACATCCCAACCAGTCCCGCTGCTCAAACCGCCCAATTTGCAAACCCTGGACTGCGAGTCTTAATTTTCCTCCGAGCAGGAAAGCAGCATGTGTTGCAAATCAATGGAGGGCAACAGGGGAGGAACAATCCCAATTATTTCTAATTAAGCAGCGGACTCCACGCCTCTGTATTTAGAGCAGAGAATCCTCGCGGCCCACGAGAAGCCATCGGGCGTCAGAGCTTTATTTCTCGCATCACCCAAACGCAGGCGGGGAACGCTGGGGAAACCAAACCGCGGCAGAGCGCGGTGTTTCCGTACCATGCTGTGGTGAGCGAAGGAGTTGCCGGAGCCGGGCTGGGCCATGGCGCTCTGCTTGGAATTGCTGAACACCAGCGGCTGGGCCAGGGAAGGAGCCTGGGACGACTCCAGGTTCAGCGACTCGCTCTCCGTAGACGACGGCGTCTTCCCCAGCAGGACCGCAAGATCGATTCTGGGTGAAGAAGGAGAACGCGCGGAGGTTAAACGCGAGCTCCGTCACGTCCCATTGCGGCGCTGTTCTACCTCCAGCCTCACGATTTATAGCTCTGACTTCACAAATCTACAGAACTTTAACTCGCAACGGCCAGTAGCGACTCAAAAGGTCAGAGGCCAAGCAAGAACCTGTTGTTTCAAAGCGTTTCTGCCATTAATTTAACACAGAAAAAATGCCCCCAAATCGGAAGAACCAGCAGCAGAGCCTAAGAAAACTCTAATCCAGGATTAGGACCCGGAAACTCTGAACTTTGTTATTTAAATCCATCTCATTCATTTGAGCCAGCTGGCAAGGTTTAGTCTCAGATGGCAAATTGCTCTGGGACTCGGGAGCCGCTTTTCTCAGGTAAACGGCATCGCCGGGGCTGTCACCTCTGTCCGGCTGTGATTGTCACGTTCTCGGCGGGCAGAGGCACCGAGGAGACGTTGGAGGCCGTGAAGATCTTCGTCTCCGACAGCTGAAAGAGGCAGAAAGAATCCAAAAGTGAGAGCGGCATCGCGGGACTCCACGTAAAACACGCAAATAGAACAGAAAGATTCACGGAATTGGGGTGTTTATCATAGACTGAAACCTCTCTAACGTTTGGCTCTCATCAGGATCAGCTAATAAAAAAGCTCAGTGCTGCTCCTGTCTGTGTGGATAGGAGTTCTCCCTTGATTCAGAGAATAAACTGAAACAAAGGCGGTAAAAGTGGGTGATAACAGCGACCGTTCTCCCCAAAGGAGATGCCAGCCGGACAAAAAAAGCAGCAAATCTCCCCAAACTGCTGCTCCACTGGCAAAACAGAGCAAGGACCCGGTGTGAAGTCAGGTCAGCGGACAGAAACGCTCAATAATCACGCAGGAGAGGACCAGACTCCAGGAGATCCCATCCCGTTTTGGGACGGGGTTTATTTATCCATTGGCAGCCTGGCTTAGGCTACACCTGCAGTTTAGGGAGGACGAGCTTTGCGCTCATCTCGCTGTGTTGTGTGCACAACCAGGGAGAAGAGGGGTTTGGAGAGCACCTACATCTTCGTTCCAGTCCTCCGTGCCCCATTCTTCCGTCGCCGCCCTCCACGCACCTACGAGGACAACGACAGGGAGAAAAATCAGCGTGTGCATCAAAGCTCTGCCTCCAAAAGCCGGGGAAGCGCCGAGGAGCTTTGCAAGCAGCGGAGAGGAATTTCTATTTGCCAACCGGGCGAGTTAAAAGCGATCGATGATCCCAATCACGGGGAAGGAACCGCGACGGGACGGGCCGAGCCTGCACAGCAGGGACCACGCGCACCCCAACGCCCAACAGGGAACCCCCACAGCGGCCCCGGCCTCTTTTTTGTGCCGTTTTTCCTCATTTCCCCTCAGATTGCACCCAGGAACAGCTCGTGTCAGCCCAGCAGCTCAGACAAAGCGTCTCCTTCGGGGGCTTCTCGTGCAGGATCTCGCCACCCGTCAAACCTTTTTTGGAAAAATCGGGGATAACCGAAACACTCGCGCCGTTTGTCTTTCCCAACCCAACAAACGTCGAAACCTCCCCGCGCAGGAACACAAGCAAACGGGAACAGAAGGGAAATGTAAGGGACTAAGCAATCCAAGCGTTTTCTGCGACCGATTGCAAAGATACGCTCAAAGCGAGTGGTTTAAAACATCAGGGAGAAAAGCACAAGATTTCAGCCCAGCACATATTAGAAAACAGCAAAATTCGCCAGGAAAAAACAAAAAAGTTTTGCTTGGCCACATCTTCAACTTGTTCCGTCCCTTGTTCCCTTCACAGTTTAACCTCAGTATTTTGAATTTTACGTGGTGACTTCCGAATCCATTAGGCAACTTAAAATTTGGTGTGGGAAGAGACCAAGAGCATTTTACATCCCAAAAAACCTTTGAGCCAAACCAGCCCCGTTTTGCGCAGTTCATTTTCAGGCCGCGCAAACCAGACCGACAAAACCTGACAGGGTTAAACCTGGAAGCGCTTACAAGGACGGAACAAGTTGGCATCGGCCTTTTTATAAGCCGAAAAAGCCTTTTACAGCATAAAACCAGCACATGGGGAAGGAGAAGAGCGCAGATTCTCTGCAGGACTTGCAGAGATTTGGGGGGGAAGGAAACGGCACATTTTCCTAAAGACACTTTGAGGCCAAACACCCCAACAACTGCTCGTCTAGAACATTTAATGCATGAAATATGTATATTAGCAGTGAATTATTCTGTATTACTGCTGGGTTTTGGGTGCTTTGTTTTGCCTGATGAGTTGAACCCATTTGAGAGGCCTTCCTAGGTTGGTGGTTGTTGTAGATTTTTGGGGTTTGCTTTTTAATATTCAAGCTAGAACAAAACGAACGGGCTCAAGACAAACTCAAACCCTGCAATTCTGCACCTCAAAGGAACGTAAATCCAAACAAAACCAAAGCGGGACAAAAATATCCCGGCAGCGCCGGAGCAGACGGCCTTGTGCTGCCTGCGGGGGTTAAAGATTAACCCGGATCTGAGAAGACTTTAGTCAAACACCATTTTGGCCTCGTTATGGCCATTGATGGGATTTGGTAGGTCTGAGGTAAGTTGGATCACATCAGGGGTGTCTCTCGGCTTCGTAAAGCGTGAAGGTGTCAGAGCGGGAAATTAAGCGGTCGGGCGCTGAGGCCCGGTCACCCCCAAATCCATCGCTCTGCAGAGGGGTCTGGATGGAGGGGCTGAGGCCAATTGTCTGAGGTTCACCAAGGCCAAGTGCGGGTCCTGCACTTGGGTCACAACAACCCCATGAACGCTGCAGGCTGGGGAAGAGCAGCTGGAAAAGGCCCTGG
>VWYH01005066.1:47460-78067 GCA_013399365.1 Pampusana beccarii
GGGGGATGCTGTGGGGCAGGGCTGTCCCAGGATGGGGCAGGGGGGATGCTGTGGGGCAGGGGGATGCTGTGGGGCAGCAGGGATGCTGTGGAGCAGGGGGATGCTGTGGGGCAGGGCTGTCCCAGGACGGGTCTCCGGCCGCTCGGGGGTCCCGGGCTGACCCCCAGGGTTGGGGTCCCGGCGGTGACGCCGCTGCCGTCCCAGCTGGAGGACGAGCTGGCCGCCATGCAGAAGAAGCTGAAGGGCACGGAGGACGAGCTGGACAAGTACTCGGAGGCCCTGAAGGACGCGCAGGAGAAGCTGGAGCTGGCGGAGAAGAAAGCGGCCGACGTACGTACGGGGGGGGCGGGACGGGGGCCGCGGCCCCATTGTCACCCCCGGGGAGCTCACGGGGACCCCGACGTGGGGATGGAGCCGCGGTGGGGGCAGCGAGCAGCCCCGGAGCGCGGGATGTGGGGCCCACGCGTGCCCCACGGCTCGGCCGCTGCCAGCGGGGGGGACGGAGCCGCTGTCCCCGCGGGCGGCGTGACAGGCACAGCCCGGCTATTGTTGGCGGCCGTTTCCAGGAAAACAATGGCGCGAGGTGCCGGGTTTCAGCGCCGCCCGGCACGTGGCAGCGGCTGGTCCTGCTCGTCACCCGCCGGGACCCACGGCCACCGTCACCCCGTGGGACCCACGGTGACTGTCACCCCATGGGACCCACGGCAACTGTCACCCCGTGGGGCTGCTGTGGGGCCAGCGTTGGGGACACAGGGGTCTCACCATCCAGGGACCCGGTGCTGATGTCCCCTCCGGTCACACTGTGGGGACGCCCTGGGGCACATCCCGGTGCTGGACTGGGGGTGACGGTGCCATCAGGGTGATGGTGTCATTGGGGTGACGGTACCATTGGGATGTCCTGGTGCTGGACTGGGGGTGACAGTGCCATCATGGTGACGGTGCCATCATGGTGACGGTGCCATTGCGGTGACGGTGCCATCGGGACATCCCAAGTCCCCCCAGCCCCCTGGCTGCTTTGGCAGCCCCACAGTTCACCCGTGGCTCCCCATCCCAGCCCCGTGAGCCCCGTGCTCTGCCCTCGCTGCCATTGTCACCCTCTGTCCCTCTGCCACCGAGCACCCGCGGCCCCACTCACTTCGCACCTTGTTCCCCCCCTTCCTGGTCGCCTGGAGCCCCTTTTTGTGGCTCTGGGCCCCCCCGGGGCTCAGTGGGGCGGGATTTGGCCCCCGGGGTGCTGGAGCTGCCACCCGGGGTGGTTTTGTGGGTGCGTTTTGGTCACCAGCTCGTCCCGGGGGGACACGACAAACCGTTCACCCCCAAGCCCCGGCGCACACCCTGGGACCCGTCCCTGCGCGGGGTGACACGGGGGACGTCCCGGTGCCCCCTCCCGTTCCTTTGCCCCCCGAGGCGCTGCCAGTCGAGCGGTGACGGTGTCGGTGCCGTTTTCCTGAGCTCTCTTGGCTCCGTGACCCCCGGGGGGTTTTGGCGATGGCCGGAGCCCCCGGCACGGCGGGACATGAGAGGTGGGGGCGCACAGTGAGGGGGCTGCACCCCATGGGGCAGCATGGGGAGGGCCCTGGTCCCCGTGCTGTGTGGGGCAGGTCTCGGTGTCCCCACACTCAGCTGGGGCAGGTCCTGCTGTCCCCACACCAATGTGGGGCAGATGTTGGTGTCCCCATACCGACATAGGGCAGGTCCTGGTGTCCCCATAGTGACATAGGGCAGGTCCTGGTGTCCCCACACGGACACAGGGCAGGTCCCACCCACATGGGGCAGGTCCTGTTGTCCCCAGTCCCACATGGGGCAGGTCTCGGTGTCCCCACCCCCACGTGGGGCAGATCTCGGTGTCCTCAAGCCCCCTATGGGGCAGGTCCTGTTGTCCCCAATCCCACATGGGGCAGGTCCCGCTGTCCCCCACCGCGGGCCGGTTCCTGGTGTCCCGACGTCCCGTGCGTCGCCCCATGCCCCGTGGCCCCGCCCCTTCGCAGCCGCTCCCCGTCTCCATGACAACGCAGGGCGGGAGGGTGCGGGCGGAAGTGACGTCACTTCCCGGGCGGTGGCGCCGCGGCGGCGGGTTCCGGTATTTCAGGGCGGGGCGCGGAGCGGCGGGTCGGGCCGGGCCGGTGCGGGATGGCGGGGGCCACCACGATCGAGGCGGTGAAGCGCAAGATCCAGGTGCTGCAGCAGCAGGCGGACGATGCCGAGGAGCGGGCCGACCGCCTGCAGCGGGAGGTGGAGGCCGAGCGGCGCAACCGCGAGCAGGTACCGCCGGTACCGGGGGCCCGGGATGGGGGGCCCCGCAGCCCCGGGGGGGGGTTAGCGGGGGTAGAACCGGCGCGGTGGTCCCGGGGGTCGGTTCTCGGCGCTCCGGGCCTTGCGTCGCCCCCCGTGGGGTCTGTTGGGACCCGGGTTCGCGTCCCGTCTCCGCCCAGCCCGCTCCGCACCGAGCGGAGCTGGAGGAACCGGCGGCTCGTTGGTTCATCCGTACCGGGGGTCGGTGCGGGGTGAGCCCGGCTCCCCGGGGGGGTCCCCCGGCTGCTTCTCGCGAGGGGAACGGGAGGAACCGGCCATCTTGTGCAGGGCTGTGTCGCCAGCGCGGAGGTGCGAGTGGCCTTGGGTGTGCTGGTGACAGGGAGGGGACGACGTGACCTCGGTGGGGACGCTGGGCTGGGGACCTCCGGGTGTGCTGGGGACACGCAGCGTGTTGGGGACGGGGCTGGCATCGCTCCTGAGGCGCAACCGCAGCGGAATCTGAACTGGCGAGTCCGCGCCAGCTCGGTGTCACGGCGGGTGGGTGACACCCCGTGGTGGGTGGGTGACACCGGGTGGGTCCCCACGGGTGACCGGCTCAGATCTGGCAGCCGCTCTCTGCAGATTTGCTGCCGATTCCCTTCAAAACGCCAACCCGAGGCTTTCCCGTCCCTGGGGAGCGTGGCGGTGCTGCTGCTCTGGTTTTGCCGCCGAGGCCGGGGGCAGAGGCTCGTGGTGCGGAGGGACGAGGCCACTCCCCGAGCTCCGCTGGGCTCTTTCTTTGCAGCCACATAAGGAATTCTGCTGCTGTAGCGCCGTTGTCATGGGAACGCGCGTGTTTCCGCCGGTGTTGCGGTGGCTCCTGCGGCCCGGGGTCCCCGTTCGGTCCCCATTCAGTCCCCGTGGTGCGGGGGAGCGATGCTGAGCGCTGCCCATGGCTTGTGGAGCTCCCGAAGGAAACCCAGGGTAATGAGGACGTGCCGCTTGGCCTGGAAGCGTCACCACTGCGCTCTGGGGACACTCCGGCTGTGCCCAGCGAGGGGATGCAGAAGGGAGACGGTTCCTTAGAGCAAGGGGGATTTTTCTGGGGTGTGTTCAGGAATTCCGGACTAAACGGTGCGTTTCAGGAGGTTGGCGGTGCTGACGTGTCCCTGTCCCCTGGGACGTGGAGGAAACTCCCCACCTTGACAGCTCGGTGTTTGTGTAGAGCGGCGTCCTCCCCAGTTCGGGTTAACGTCTCGGTTTGTTCCTCTTCGAGCCCATCGCTTCCTCTGCGGAGGGAACGTGGGGGCAGCGGCTGCGGCGCGGCCTTGGTTCAATATCGGAGCGTTGGGGGTTCCCCGGTGGAGCGCAGGGTGAGCTGCTCATCGGGAAATGGGTTGGAAAAGGCCTTTAAGATCGAGTCCAACCGTGAACCAGCCCCATGGCCCTGAGAACCCCATCTCTGGGTATTTTCAACCCTCCCGGGATGGTGACTCCAGCACTGCCCTGGGCAGCCTGTTCCAACGCCCCACAGCCCGTTGGGGAAGAAATCACCCCAAATTCCCAACCTCAACCTCCCCTGGTGCAACTCGAGGCCGTTTCTTTTAGTCCTGTCACTTGTTCCTGGGGAACAGAACCCAACACTCGTGTTTTCGCAACCTGGTTTTTGAAATACGCTGCGGGGAGGTGCCTGGCACCGTGTTGCTGGCTGGGGGGCAGCACTTGGGTGGGGAAGAGCCCAGGAATTGTGTCGGCTCTAACACTGGCGCCTTTCATCGCTCTGCTCCTCCCTGCTCGGGCGCCGTTGGAAGCAGCGTGTCCTTGCAGGCTGCTTTGTTCGAGGAGCTGGAATATTTCATATACGCCCGGCACGCGGCTCTGGAGAAGATCACGGTGCTGCCGTGAACGTGAAACGGCAGCAGCCTTGTCCGTCTTTGTACCAGCGCGGTGACCCCACCGCCGAGCGGGATTCTGTGCTCCCCGCTGGGGTGTTGGTGTCCCCGGGGCTGACGTTTGGCCGCGAGCGGACGCCTCGTGGTCGATGGCGGTGCCGCCGTAACGGGCCTGGCCGGGGGGTGGGATGGTTTCTGAGCTCTGCCCGTTCGTTAAAGGCTCCGTCGCTTTTTGCCGTCGCGTTTCTGGCACACGCGCGGCGCCCGCAGGCTCTTTGCAATTTCCCCGGCTGAGCCGAGGCGGCTGTTGCTGGGGAACGGCCTCACCAACCTGTTTTGAGGCTGGATGAGGTTTATTGTTATTTTTTTTTCTCATTCTCTGGGATTTTAGCGAATCGGAGGGAGGGAGGAAGCCCAGATGATGGGTTGGGGCTGCTCCGCTGCCAGCAGCTCCGCCGACCTCCCAACCTGTTAATCCTTCTCGCGTTGCCGACGAGCGGGTTCGTTCCGAGCGACGCTCGCCTGAGTAAACTGACCTGGTGCTAAATAGTCCTTGTCGCGAGGCGCTGGTAATCTGGGCTGTGATTGACGGCCTGGCGGGATTACAGCAGCTGCGGAGGCGCCTCGTTAGCGTGAAGTCATCTACTTAGTGTTTATGGCTTAAACTGTCACGTCGGCTCAAGCCGACGGGTGAGAAACCCGCGGGGTGACCGCAGAGTGCGCGTGAAGCGCTGCGGAGCTTAACGTGCGGGCCGATGGAGCCCCCCGGCTTCGTTTTGGCCGATGGAGCCCCCCGGCTTCGTTTTGGCTTCCTGAGCGGTGCCGCTGACCCCAAACCAAACCTCGCGCTGGCCGAACCTGCCCGGACTGAGCCGGTCTCCTCTGCTCCCTCCAGGCCGAGGCTGAAGTGGCGTCTTTGAACCGTCGCATCCAGCTGGTGGAGGAGGAGTTAGACCGAGCCCAGGAGCGTCTTGCAACAGCCCTGCAGAAGCTGGAAGAGGCGGAGAAAGCCGCAGATGAAAGCGAAAGGTGAGCACGGGCTGCTGCTCTCGCTCCGTTGAACATCTGGGATGTGTTCCGGCCTCTCGGGCTTCCCGGAGGGTGGGAAGTCGATAACCACATCAAGGCTGGATGTGGGAGTCGGTCCCCGCTTAGGTGGAGCGACTAAAACAGAGCTCTTGGCCTTGAGCGGGTATCTCGGAACACGAGGTGCTGTGTGCTACCGCGTGTCCCCGCAGCCGGGAGGAGAAGTCAGTGTTTTCTGGGCAGCAGTCGGAGCTACCCGAATAACGCTCCATAGCATGTTTAATTCCGAGCAATCGAGGTTAATTGCGTCAGCCCCGTGGCGTTTGCCTTCCTGTGCGCTCAGATGTGTCGCGGCTCATCAAGAAGCAACATGATCCTGGGGTCGGACGCTCCAAAAACTCGTTGTGCTGCTGGCTTTTACAGGACGGGTTTATACATCTCCCCTCCCTGTGTTTTCTTTTGGGCAGAGGCATGAAAGTGATTGAAAACAGAGCTCTGAAGGATGAGGAGAAGATGGAGCTGCAGGAGATCCAGCTCAAGGAAGCCAAACACATCGCGGAGGAGGCGGATCGGAAGTACGAGGAGGTGAGAGCCTGGGACGCTCTAGTCCAGCTAAGCCCGGCCTAGGAGAGGCGGCTCCGCTTCCTGCTGACGGGGTTTTCCTCTGCAAACCGGCTCTTGGCTGAGCTCCCTCGGTGTTTCCCTTCTCCAGCGATTCCCGTAGATGTTCCCTTTCCTGCCCGCGAGCACAAATCATCTTCCTTCCGCTGAGCTCCCGTTCTTCCTTCCAGGTTGCTCGGAAACTGGTGATCATAGAAGGCGATCTGGAGCGGACCGAGGAGCGAGCCGAGCTCGCAGAGTCGTGAGTAATCCGCTCGCATGTCACCAGCACGTTCGCCTTCGCATGGGAACTAACACGGCGTTTCTAACCTTGTTACACAAGGCCTGAAGCACAGGGTGGGTTTAGATCCTCAGGTGGGAAAGAATTGGAAGCGCTTTGGCGTTTGGAAGGGAATTAATTCCGCTGAGGATGTGGAATTTGCAGTGATGCGATTGTTCTGCCCCTTTGCACGGAGGGACTCCCTGGTTACCGGAGAATCCGGTGTTCACCGGCACGGCTTTGTACGGCTCACCAGATCCTTACACGGGGCACGGCAGCGCACGGCGCTTGTCCTAAAGCGGCACGTGGGGTGTCCGAGGGCAGAGCTGTGGCCGAGCTTGGTCTCTGGCCTCTTCAAAGAATATTCGCAGTAACCGCGGCAGCCCGGGGCACTGCTGAGCAGCAAGCTGGACCCCTCCGCTGCGAGCAGACACCCAGATGTGGCATCTGGGCTCCTTTCACCTGTCTGGATGCTTTAGCTGCTCCTCGAGGAGCCGGTCAGGGCATTTTCTGTGCTCTGGGCCTTGTCTAACAAAGTCGGTGTGGCCGCAGCGGTAGCTCTGTGCTTCCTGCCCAGACGCGCATGTCGTGACCATGACTTCTTTGTGTTCTTCCCCTGCCCCCTTTTTTTTTTTCGTTGTTGTTGTTGTTTTTTGCTCTGTGGTGGTGTGGTTTTGGTGCTCCTTTTGACCCTTGTCCCCACCCGGCTTGTGCCATCGTGTGACCGTCACTAACAGTCGTTGCCGGGAGCTGCAGGAGCAGATCAGAGTGATGGACCAGAACTTGAAGTGTCTGTCTGTTGCCGAAGAAAAGGTACTAACCTTTCCCTCCTCCAACCATTAAACCAGAACTCCTGTGGTCTTCTCGCTACGCTCCTTCCCTCAGCTTAACTGCGTCTTTCTCTCTCCTGGAATGTTCTGTCCTCTCCGCCCTGAGCGGCGGTGGCTGTCTGTCCGTCTGTCTGTCAGAACAGCTTCCCTCGTACAGCAAACTAAACGTGCCATTCCTACTCGAAGGCTGCAGGCCCGGCAGAAATCTGCGTCCGCATCTCGGCCGCTCGGCGCCCCGCGTGCGCTGGCACGATATTTAGAGTGGGGGTTTGGGGGCAGGAAGGGAACTCGCTTTCCTCAAAAAGCACGTTCCCATCCGGTCTGAGCAGACAGCCTCCCAAAGAACTTCCCGCTCTTCCCTGCACGTGGATTCACTTCTTGTCTCTCCTGTCTTTCCCTCCCGCTTCTTCTTTTCCTGTTTTTTCTCCCCCCCCTTTCTTTATAAAACCCCGCAGTAAATGTTCCGAGCTGGAAGAAGAGCTGAAGAATGTCACCAACAATCTCAAGTCTCTTGAGGCTCAGGCTGAGAAGGTAGGGCTGCTCGTCCGAGGGCCAGAAACATTTCTGTTTTGCTAGGAGGGTGTGAGCCAAGCGGAGCACCCCCCGGGATGGAAACGATGCAACCGCAGCCTTAAACAAGCCTGGGGAGCTGTGCTGCTCTCCGGGAGAGCCGAGGATTTCGGTGCAGGGCTGGTGTTGAGGGTGAAGCCGCGAGCGCGGGCCCTTCCCCGCCTCGGCGCCGACTCCACCGGCTGTTGATGTTGCCAGGATGAGAATTTTTCTGCGCCCCAGTTTGTTTGACGTGCGTGGTGTGGGATTTGCTGCCTGACCTGGTTCTGCTGGACTGGGGCAGGGGTGTGAACGAGCCCCATGGAAGTTTCTGGAGGCGTTTGGGCTGCAGGGAGGAGTTTAATGGGAGATCCCTGGGGCTGCTGCTTGCTGACTCCTCTCCTTTTTCACAGTACTCCCAAAAAGAGGATAAATACGAAGAAGAGATCAAGATCCTGACTGATAAACTCAAAGAGGTGAGCGACCACGTTGGGATGGTTTGGGAGAGACGCAGAGGGTGGGAGACATCGCTTCCTCAAGCCGATGCCTCTTGTCCTTTGCTGTATCCCAAAACTGTTGCGCTCACCGGTTCACGTCTCTCTGGCAGGCGGAGACCCGCGCCGAATTCGCCGAACGCTCCGTAGCCAAGCTGGAGAAGACCATCGATGATTTGGAAGGTACGTTCTGGGGGACGGGAAGCCAAAAAATATGTGGTGGGGAGCTGAGAAGGGTTCTTTCCCGGGTAGCTGCTCCGGTCCTTGGAGCACGACCTGGTGAGGCCGGTGCCTCGGGAGCGTGTTGTCCTCTGAAAACGGTTCTGCTGCTCCCAATCCAGCCACCATGCCCTATCTGATAGCGACAGATAGCGCGGCTGGTGTTATCTCGGCTGTGATATCCTCAGGAATGCAGCTGGATTCCTCTGCTCCAGCTTAACCCGTTTTAAGGAGCGGCAGAGGAGGGAAAAAGGCCTCAACTCATTAGGAATTGGTTACGATAACGTGTGCAGGATCTCATGCAAGTCAGCCAGAGTAGGTAGTGAGGTTTGAAACAGCCCCCAGGAAGCCTCAGGACTCCCCAGTATTGGTCTTGGCTCAAGACTGAATCACCAGAAGCCGCATTTGCGCGGTGTGGCACTCGGCCCGTGCCGAGGATGGGTTCCCGTCCTCCCCCCCGTCCTCGGCTTCTCAGAATCCCACCTTTCCCCAAGCCGTGGCCGGAGAAAGTTCCAACCGTTTCCCTTAAATCCGAGGCCGTGGGCCGGATTCTTCTGTGGCTGGTAAACCCAAACTCTGCCAGGCCGCCTGCCTCCACCACAACACGTGCCTTTGTGGTTTTGTAGCGCCAGGTCTTGGAGATCCGAAGCCACATCCCGCTGTCCGGAGTCACTCGGGAGGTTGGGTGTTTTTATCTAGAAATAGCAGCGGTGTCAGCTGAGCCGTTCTAGAACTGCAGCCAAGCAGCAATCTGAGCCACCTCGCGCTGCAGGGCGGGCTTTGATTTGAGAACTGCAAAAACCCCTCCAGGAATCCCTCGCGTGCTCCCCTTGGTGGGGAGCTGGCTCCGGTCTCCAGCCTCGCTGCTGCCGTGACCTGGTTGGTGACAAGTGACAAAGTTCTTGCCGTTAACGACGTTCCCAGCCGTGCTGTCGCCAGCTCTGCGCAGGGAGGGCGGCAGCAGCTTTGGGATTGCCGCCTCTACCCAAGGCGGGTGATCTCTGCTCCGTTATCTGATGGAGAACGCGGGTGGGGCCTTTTTGGCTCACCCTGCGCCCTACAAAATGGGAATTCCCCTCTACCCAGGATGATTGCAAGACCGACTTCTCCCGAGCAGGTGTTTGTGTTGAGGCTGAAGCTGAGAACAAAGCGGCTCAGTCCATCTCCAAAGGGATGGAGTCGCCTTCCCCCCGACTCCTCCCGTCAGCCGTTCTTGCTGACCCCGCTGGGCGGCTCATTCCCCCCATTTTGAGTTCTTGGAGCTGGTTTGGAGCCCAGGAAGGTCCTTACTGCTCAGAGCATCCACAGGCTGTCGGGAACTAATCCGGAGTCGCGATGGCTCCGCATCTAACTGCATTTTCTCCTGTTCACGAACCCCATGCTGCTTTCCTTGCCCCAGGGTGTTTTCAACTCCTGCCTTCCCTCATTGTTTGCCTTTTGTTCTCCTCCTAAACCTCTTCTAGATGAGCTCTATGCCCAGAAACTGAAGTACAAAGCAATTAGTGAGGAACTGGACCACGCCCTGAATGACATGACTTCCATGTAAATATGAGCTGGCTGGTGTTTGCCTCTCGCTTCAGCGGGCCGGGCCGCCAGAGCTTGCTTGGTGTGCTGTGACTTCCGTAGTTTGGAGAATCGATGGCGCTGCGCGGTCGAGGTTACTTCTACAGATCTGTGGCCCCGTGGTTTGCGGGGGTTTCCCCGCAGCATGGCGTGCGCTAACCCGAGGTCTGCATGCCTAACACCCACTGCTGTGCTGGCCCCAAAGGGTTCGGGCTTGAACCCTCTCCGAGCGCAGTTCCCGGCCTCGGGGTTCCTCCTGGATAAGCGCTCGAGTGGGTTCTTTGGGAATTGCCGTGAACTGATCTGTGGAAGTAGCTGAACTCTTTTTTTTTTCTTTCCGCTACTGGGCTTTTTGTTGGGATTTGCGGGTTCTAACAGCCGCTCCTCACCACTAACCCGCAGAAACCAGGCGCCGCGGAGGACGAGCCCTAACGCAGCGCCCGCAGCCTCCCCACGCCAGGTTTGCCCTGCGCAAAACACTTCAGCCTCTCTTAAAATCGCTGTCTCCTTCTGTCTCACGCAGATAAGTCTCGCGATTCCAAACTCCGCTTTGGATTTGCCTCTCCGCGCCTGCACCCTGCGTTCACGCTCTCGTCACCTCGCTCCGAATTCCGGTCCCTTTTTCCCCGTTGTTGTGCGCGGGGCGTCCCTGGGAACGCTGAAGCTTCGCAGCAGCGGCCCCCCCGGTTTTGCCGCGCTCGCCCCCAAACAAAGCTCCCTCTGTGCGAGCCGACGTGCCAGACACGGCCGTGCGCGGCGGGGCTGCCCTTTCGCTGTCTGCGCGTAGTTCGTTCTCATCTGCATATCTTGTGTAGAGCCATAAAGCTCCTTTTGTATTTCTCCCGCTCGAGCATGATGTCACCTTTTCTGAAGGAAAACAACTTGCGGATAAATCGAGCGGCTGGCGCTTTTGAGAAACGGGTTTTTAGTGACCGCGCGCTGCTTCAGAGTAATAATCTCCACGTTGCCTTCAAGCCCTCGGTGGAACACACAGACCGCATTAGCGCGCTGGGTTGTTTTTTTTCCTTTCGGGTGTCTCGTTGGCCCCCGGAATCGCAGCATGTTCTGTAGGGCCGAGGGAGGTTTGTAGCATGAAGTCCTTGAGCTGTACCCGCTCCAGCCTGGCCCAGAACACTCCTCACGCCCACGGCGCTCACCGGCACCGCTGCCAAACGCTGGCCCGCAGCGGGAAGTCACCGCGCTGATAGTCGCCAGGGCACCGGCAGGGCGTGAAACAATAAATACCGAGTGAGCTCTGGCTGGTTTCCAGCTGGTGCGAGGCGGGGATGATTCGTGGGTACCGGAGCCAGGCAATCAGTGTCTTGCAGAGTCTTCCTGTCCCCGCTGTGAGATTTGGGGGTGATGGGATCCACCGGGCGCTTTACACCGAGCACCGCAGCCTTGCAAACGCTTGCCGCGCGTCACCGCCGCTCTGAGCGTGGCGCTGGTTGCCGCGGTGCCGTAAACGCCCGCCGGCCTCTCGTTAACTCTGTGTGCTGCCTCGTGGCGGCTTGTCGAACGCTCTTTCCTCTCTGGATCGGTTCTCCCGCCGCAGCGCCCGAAGAGCCCTTCGCGACCAGAGTTTTGATGAGATGAGACACCTCCCGTGGTTTCCTCAGGTTTGTGTCGCCCCGTTCTCCGCAGCGAGGGCAGTCGGACACGCTGAGCTGCCCCGGCCTGTTCCCCCTCCGCGTCGGGGCTGGGTGGGGAAGGGGGCATCATTCCCACCGGGAATTTCAAAGGATAAAGGCTTGGAAAGCTCTGGCAGGCGCTGATCTGGGGTTTGGGGCAACACTCCGTGCCCTGGAAGCACAAAACAAGAACCCACAGCTCCTCAGGAACCAAACGCGCGGCTGGAGTCGGGGTTTAGACACCGGGGAGGGCCAGGGCTCTTGTCACCGGTGTCACGGGGGTGCGGAGGTTCCCGGCGTGGTTTTTGGCTGCCGGCTCTCACCGGTGCGAGGTGACACCCCCACTCTGGTGAAGCGGCCTCTCTCCTCGCCGGGAGGTCCCGTTTGTTCCCGACTCCCCCCGCGTGGAGCCGGTGGCTCCGCTGTTGGCAGCGGTGTCGCAAGCGATGCTATCGAAGGCTGCGGGTGTCGCGGCTCCTCCCGTGGGGCTCGGCGCTGGGTGGCGATGGACGGGTGGGTGGGTGATGCAATGGCTCCCCGGGAGGTTTTGAGCAGCTTCTGGTCTGAGTGGGTGGCCAGGCTTGTACAGACTGGTTACTGCGAGCTGGGCTGCGGGCCTGGGAGCGATGCAGACGCGGATGAGCTGACCAGATCGTGTTCAAGAGCAAAACACCCCTGGGCTGGCAGCGGTGGGGAATGGTGGGGGTCCCCTTCGGAACGCGCTCTGGATTCCAGGGACCGTCTCGCACGAGGGTTTGAGGAGAAGCCCGAGCCCGGCGGGAGCTGCTCTGCTCTGCGCTGGCTCGTCGGGCAGGGCAGGCTTAGTTCTGCTGGGCTGGAAGCTGTCGGACGGATTTTCCCCAAATGCGGGAGTTGGAGTTGTCAGGAACTTGCCCGTGTCAGTGGGCAGAGAGAAACGCTGGACTTGACTCTCCGTGGGGGCTCGTTGTGGGTGATGGGACGGTGGCCACCAGGCCCCGAGAGGTGACGTCCCAGAGAGGATCAGGCTGGTTCTGCCTGTCCCTGGAGCTGCTGCTGGGCACACGGGCCTGGAGCCGGCCCTGGGGACGAGTGTGGCTGCCGGAGCCCCGAGGGGACGAGAGGAAAGGCCGCAAGTTGTGCTGGGGAGGCTGAGGTTGGAAATTTGGGGTAATTTCTTCCCCAAAGGGCTGTGGGGCGTTGGAACAGGCTGCCCAGGGCAGTGCTGGAGTCACCGTCCCTGGAGGGGTTAAAATACCCAGAGATGAGGTTCTCAGGGCCAGGGTGGGTTAACACTTGGACTCAATCTTGAGGAGCTTTTCCAACCAAAACGACTCTGTGACACGGCCCGGTGGGAGGTGACGACTGTTCAGATGCAGCAGGAGTTTGTACCCCGCTCATTTACTTGTTCTGGGGCAGACACAAACCAGGAGCCTGTGCTCCAGAGCTTCCCTTCTCCTGTACCCAAAGCCTTCAGGCCTTGTCTAGACGTGCTGGGTTCTTAGGGTCACGCGTGAGCTGCTGTCGCTCCCGGTTCTTCCGGAGCCCCCGTCCCACCGTTCCAACCGCTGCAGTGCGGCCCGGCTCGCTCTGCAAGGTACTTCTGGTTCAGCCGTGGCCGGATTTCTTCTGCAAAGCGCTCCACAGGCTTCCAGCGCATCCCGAGCCTCTTGGGTACAGCCCGGCCTGCAGCTCCTCTTCTGCTGTCGTCCCCCTCCTCTTTTTCCTCTTCTGCTGTCGTCCCCCCCCTCTTTTTCCTCTTCTGCTGTCGTCCCCCCCTTTTTCCTCTTCTGCTGTCGTCCTCTTCCTCTCTTTGCCTTCTCAAGCCCTTGGCAGCGCTTCCATTTCTGGCAGTGCTTCCATTTCTTCCCGCACGTGGCTTCCTCTGATCTTCCCGAGCTGAAATACGAGTCAGAGCAAGATAAACCTTTGCCGGTGCCCCTCAGAGGCACGACTTACGGACGCAGCCTACCCGACGTGCTCGTCTCGCTCCTCCGCTAACCTTCCCTCTCTCTGTTTTTCTCTCTTCCTCTTGTTCCCCTCGTCCCGTTGCCGCTGCAGAGCGTCTGTACAGCCGGCTCGAGAAAAACCGCCTGCTCGCTAACGAGCTGAAGTTAACGCTGCATGGTCTGTGTGACTGAGAAGGGGCCCCACTAAAGCCGTTAAGCGAGCTTATCGCGACCACCCCGTGCGCTGTGGACCACACCGAAATCTGATCGGTTCTTGGGACTGGCAGACTTGCGCGTTTTATGCAATTGCTGCTGCTTAACGGGGCACTTGAATTTACCCTCTAATTTATTTAAGTTTTTGTTGTTTTCAAATTAAGGTAACCTCTATTGTTGGTGAAGTAACCGTTGGCTGTTTTTTGAGTATTTTTCCCTTGTCCGGGGGGTCCTGCCTGGTCCCTCTGTGGAACCAGAAGGGCTGCACCCCCAAGGGAGGCCTGGGCTGAATTTAGGCTTCTATCTGCTGGAAGATGCCTGTCGAGCGCTACAATTTAATTTCCCATTAGCTGAACGATTTCCTGCTGAATGGAACGATGCCTTTTAACAATAAACGCCTGACCTCGCGGTCTGTAAGACGCTGCAAACCCGTAGTACCTTCCTATAGAGTCGAGTTGTAATGCAGGTGGTTTGGGGGACTCGGTCAGCGCAGAACGGGTCGGGAAAGCTCGTGAAAAGCCAAGTCTTAATATCCACTGTGTTAAGCCGCGTTTAAAAGCCTCTGGTGCTGTAGGAAGGCGGATTCTGCCCCGGGGAGGATGGGGAGCGGCTGTAGGAGCCTCTTGTCCCTAAAGGGCGTCTCGTCCACAGCCGGCGCCCCAGCGCGTGCAGCTCATCAGTGACATGGGCGGGCTCACCTTTGGAGTCAAGCCCACCTAGAGCGGTACTTGCTGGTCTGAGCTCTCCTCCCGGCTTAAGGAACACGTGAGAATCGCCCGGGCAGTCGCAACCCCCTCGCTCCGCTGCCTTCACTTTGGGAACGGCTCCTTGTCCCCTGTCTGCTCCCCAGCTCGGTAGCGACGGTCCCGGTGACCAGCTTGGCATCTCTGTCCTGCACTGGGGGAAACGGGGGGGAGCGTGAATCCGGGGTGTGTGGGGGGTAAATCCAAGCGTGTGTTTTACCTCTGCTCTCGGGTGGCGGTTTGCTGGGCCACGGGGAGCGTTGAAGCCCTGGGGAAGGCACCTGCATGCAAAACCAAACCAATTAAAACACTGGGTAAAGATCCATCGACCGGGAGCACCCGCCATGCGAGAGCTGCGAACCGCCCAGGTAACCCCAGAGCTTCCCCGCACACCCAACCGGGCGCCAAAGCTTTTCCGCGGCCGAATCCTCCCCGGCTGGGTTTGTAACTCTTTTCCTCTTTGTCTCCTCGCCAGATAAACTGAAATCCACCAAAGAGGAGCATCTGTGCACGCAAAGGATGCTGGACCAGACCCTGCTCGACCTGAACGAGATGTGAGGGATGCCCGCGATGCCGCCGCTTGGCCTCTAACCCTGCGCCAACACTTCGCTTTACGTTGCCAACTTCACCAAACACGTTATTTTTGTTGTTTTTTTTCTTTCCCTAATTCGCCTCAGGGTTAAAGGCCACCAGGTCAGGCAAAGCTTCAAATTAAGGGAAATAAACAATGCAATAAGGTTTTGGGGAGCATGTTTGAGATGTACACATTTTGTAACTACCTTTTTTTTTGTTGTTGTTGTTGTTTTTTTCTTAAATTTTTTTTTTGGGAAACATTCCGAATAAGTCTTGAGGCTGGGGAGCTCAACTTCAAAGCTCTTGGCTTTAAAAATTCGGTGTTAACCTTGTGTTAATCAGCTCTGCTTGGGCAGGGGAAGGAAGGGCTGATGGTTCCTGGCTTTGGGCCACTAAATCTCAGTAGCCAGGCCAGGGATTTGGGAGCCCATTTGGGGAAAACTTCCTTTCCAGGAGCTGTTTGCCAAAAGAGCTCAATTATTTCAGCTTTAAGGTAACTCTGTGTTGTGAAGAAGCAACTTGGGCAAAGGGAGGCTTGTTATTTTTCTTTTTTAAAGCCAAACTTGTTATCCGAACAACTGAACCTTCACGGGCGTTATTTCCCTTCAACCCCCACTGTTGGCCACTTCTTTTTATCAGAAAAGCCGCGGCCCCTCTAAAAAGGTTTAATTTGCCTTCGCCACGTGCTGACGCTTTATTGCTCGTCGCTGGGTCACACTTAACAGCTTCAGCACAGCCGCCTTGTTTTCTTGGGAAAGTGTTATTTGTCTTTTTCGCCTGTTTTTTTTCCCCTTTTTTGTGTCGCGTGTGACCTGGAGCCGCGTCCAGGCGCCTTCGCTTGTGCTCGGAGCAGCTTTAGGGGCCGACCCGGGGGGAAAAAATGCAACCCTATCGAAGTGTTTTGATACTAAATTGAAGGAAAAAAAAAAACATTGTCTTATTGTCTTTTGAAATAAAAAATCCAATCCCTCTACAGTGGCTGCAGAGATTTACTGGGGGGGGGGTGTGAAAACTAAAGATTGTGCCCCTCAGAGCTCTTGTGGGGGGCGAGTTCTCCATTTTTTATTTCAGCCCTTCACAGGAACCCGTTGCCCACCCCGGTAATTAATTCTCGCTAATTAATTCCCGCTAATTAACTCCTGTTCCTCAACGCGCATGCGCAGAGGGGAGGGGGCGAGCGACAGGCGGCGGCTGCGCGGGAAAATGGGGTGGGCGTGGCCACGGCGCGGGGTGGGGGGAGTGGGCGTGGCCACGGCGCACGCGCAGTGCGAAAAGGCGGGAAAAGGCGGGAAAAGGTGGAAAGGGCTCGCTCGCCGGCGCCATTTAATAGAATAATAATAATTCCTCTACAAGAACGAAGTTGTTAACGTGCGAGCTGTGTCTTCCTAATCGCCCTGTGTTGTAGGAGTTTTAGGTGATAAGAAAATTAAAGCTCGTTTGTAAAACTCTACTTTTTTTTCCTTTTTTTAAAATCGGGAAGGTACTTCTTTAAAATACAATCTCGTCCATTACGTTGGTGTCTGAGTCTTCAGGCTGCGTCTTTTCAAGGGCGCTGGTTTGAAAATTGGAGTTGGCTTCTCTCCATTTGATGAGCCGCTCTCTAAAGCCCTAAATCGAAATCTCTAAGTAATTAACTGAACTAACAATTAGCCCCAGGGCACCTCGGGGCCCGGACGGCACATCGCGGTGGCTTTCGGGCCATTTTTGTGCTGTTTTGCTGAACTAATTTTGCGTTTGGATTCGAGAATTAGTTTTTGCACGATACCCGATACTTTGGAGGGTGAATAATGAGAGTTTTTCCACTTCGGTCACTAATTCCTACCCAGAATATTTCACAGTGACCATAAGCACTGGCTGCCCTTCCTTATTCTGCGCTGAAATCCTGTGATTGGCAGAAAAAAAGACATCGCTGCTACAGAAACAAGCGTTACTGGCACTAAGACAAAGCGAAATTCAGATTTCCAAGCCATTTTAGGAGCGTTTCTGTCATTAATCCACAGATTAATGACCTCTGATAATAGAGGCGCGTTTCTAAACGCAAAACGCGTTCCCACTGGGAGTTCTCGGGGGCAAAACACGCGTTTTATTTCAGGTTTTGAAATAAAAAGGAGCGAAGGAGAGATCGTGACCGCCGGGGCCAGCACTAAAGTGTATTTATCTGACGTGAATGTGTGTTTAGTTAACAAGCACAGCTGCCAAGGGATGAATTGTGGTGCAGATATTTCAACTAATAAGGAAATGAGAGAGAAAGGAAAATAATTAACCCTCGCGCTCTTATTATCTCAGCCTCTCCCGTGCTTTTTCTATTCATGTTTCATCCATATCAATATTCACCAAATTCTACAGAAATGCAAAATATTCCATGCAATATGACGAAGATGAGCGTTATTTCTGCTGAAAAAAAATTAGGATTTTTCATGTATCGCTTCCTTTTCCCCTCAGTATTTATGGAGAGGAACAGGCAACTAGAGGCATTGATTCTCTAACCCCCAAATCACTAATATATGTGTGTGTATATATATATATATATATGTTTGTTTTCCTCAGTGAACACCTTGTGCTCTATTTGAATCTTTATTTAAATCCACAGTCCACCATCCCCTCTTCTAACAGCTCCATTGCTGAGATTCACCAAACTGGGACCAGTAACAGCAAACTGGGATGTGACACAGTGCGGCATCAGTGAAAACACAGGAAAAATTAGTGGTTTTTTTCCAACAGGTATATTTCCAGTATATTATTTCCTGTCTCATCCTTTCCCTTCTAAGAATTTGAGCGGTTTGCAGTGACCTCGAAAAGATGGTTACAAAAAAACTCCCATTAATGGAATATTTACCTGGAGAGGTAACTGTAAAACCCCCCGTTTCAGTTTAACATTACAAAGAGGAGGTAAAAGCCGTGATTTTGCCACCTGTCTTAATATTTTTCTTGATTTCTGGCGCCCCCAGGGGGATATTGGTAAAGGTGACATTGAGGCTGTGAGGGATTAAAAGGATTTAAAAGAAATCCAGGTGTGTTTTGTCAGCGGTTGCAGCCGTGTTGAGGTGAGGAGATGGTAAATTATTGTGGTATATAAAATCGCGGAATCATTTTGGTTGGAAAACAGCTTTAAAACCATGGAGTCCAAGCGTTAACCCAACCCCTGTCCCTGAGAACCTTGTCTAAATGTCCATTAAACTCCTCTAATGATGGTGACTCCATAAAATAACCCCCTTCCAAACCACCCTTCTTTCCCACCTGAAAAAAAAATAATAATCAGAACGCAAAACCATTAAAGCCAAATAAACCACACTTATTTTATCCAAAATTTATTGTCAGCCAGACAGGGGCAGCACAACGGTCACATTTGCGGTCGGGTCCTTCCGTGGTCACCTCGCTCGTCCCATCCATCCTTTCCTTAGTGCTGCTTTCGTCTGAAGGAGCAACCTGAAAAAATAAAAATAATTGACGTTTTGATGCATCTTCACATGCCGCCCCGGCTTCAAAGAAAGCTCCGGGAGCTCGAAGAGCTCCCGGAGCTTTCTTTGAAGCCGGAGCGGCACCAGAATTATTGTTTAGGGGGGGTTTCTCGTTACCCACCTTCTGTCAGCCTGGCTTTGCCCCCCGTGGGTTGGCACAACACGGTGGAGCAGCCCACGCACAAAACGACGGTCTGAGCGTGGCTGAACACCGTCGTGATCTTGTAGCAACCTACAAGGAAACGAGACAACAATGAGGGGAGAGAAATCGGGAATAACCCGGGAGAGAAAAAGGGAATAAACAGGGAGGGAAGCACGATCCACACCCCCCCCCCCCCCCNGGGGATATTGGTAAAGGTGACATTGAGGCTGTGAGGGATTAAAAGGATTTAAAAGAAATCCAGGTGTGTTTTGTCAGCGGTTGCAGCCGTGTTGAGGTGAGGAGATGGTAAATTATTGTGGTATATAAAATCGCGGAATCATTTTGGTTGGAAAACAGCTTTAAAACCATGGAGTCCAAGCGTTAACCCAACCCCTGTCCCTGAGAACCTTGTCTAAATGTCCATTAAACTCCTCTAATGATGGTGACTCCATAAAATAACCCCCTTCCAAACCACCCTTCTTTCCCACCTGAAAAAAAAAATAATAATCAGAACGCAAAACCATTAAAGCCAAATAAACCACACTTATTTTATCCAAAATTTATTGTCAGCCAGACAGGGGCAGCACAACGGTCACATTAGCGGTCGGGTCCTTCCGTGGTCACCTCGCTCGTCCCATCCATCCTTTCCTTAGTGCTGCTTTCGTCTGAAGGAGCAACCTGAAAAAATAAAAATAATTGACGTTTTGATGCATCTTCACATGCCGCCCCGGCTTCAAAGAAAGGGAGGGAACTACGATCCACACCCCCGCCCCCCCCTGCGCCTTACCCGGGCACTTGACGTCCATGAAGTAGGAATTTGGGCTTTGGACGAGCCGCTTTTTCTTGTGTTTGCGCTTCTCCTCCTCTGGGGAAGGGTGCAGAAGGTCCTTGGCCAACTGCGGGGAGAAACGGGGGGTTAGAACCGCTCAGCCCCGCTCCGCCATATTGCGGCCCCCACCGCGGGATGATGGCGGCGGGCACGGCGCACCCCGCCAACCGCGCTCGGCTCCTCCTCCTCCTCCCCTCCACCCGCTTCTCTCCCCACCGTGTGGCGGCACCGGGCCCCGCCGTGGCCGGGGAAGGCGGGCGGGAGGGCCCGGTGCCGGTCCCGCACTCACAGGCATGTTGGCGTGGAGGCAGCCGCGACCGAAAAGGGAGCAAACCGGAAGCGGGAGCCGCTATATCCGCTGCGGGGTTGCCCCGCAAGGGCGGAAGTGAGGGGCGCCATGTTGGGAAGGGCACTTGAACCGCCGCCATGATGGGGGTGGCGTCATGTTGGGAAGGTCGTTTGAGCCGCCGCCATGGGAGAGCTATGTTAAGATTGTCATTTGAACCGCCGCCATGGGGGTGCCATGTTGGGAAGGTCATTTGAACAGCCGCCATGGAGCGGTGTCATGTTGGGAAGGTCCCTTGAGCCGCCGCCATGGTGAGGGCACCATTTTGGGAAGGTCACTTGGGCCGCCGCCATGGGGGCGCCATGTTGGGAAGGTCACTTGAGCATTTTTGGGAGGGGCGCCGGTGATATCAGGCCGGATTCCCCCTCCCCCGGGGATGTCGCGTCACCGGCGGCGGGGCCGGGCTCAGGGGGAAGCCCCGCCCGGGGGAAGGGCCAGGGCCGGGCCGGGCCGGGGCCCGGGGGTGGCGGGGAGAGCGGCCGGGCGGGGGCCATGGCCAAGGCCTACGACCACCTCTTCAAGCTGCTGCTCATCGGGGACAGCGGCGTGGGCAAGACCTGCCTCATCATCCGCTTCGCCGAGGACAACTTCACCAGCACCTACATCTCCACCATCGGTGCGTGAGCCGGGACCCCCCCGGGGCTCCCCCGGTGTCCCCTCGGTGTCCCCCCCCGGGGCCGCTCCCATCGCTCGCTGCCCGTCTCCTTTGGGGACACCGGGGCTGCGTCCCGGCCGGTGACCGTGGGCTCGGAGCCGTTTCCAGGGACCGGTGTCACGAAGGAGCCGACACCGGCCACGCCGCCACGGAGCCGGGACCCGGCACCGACCGTTCCCGGCGCTGGTGAAGCCGTTTCCTGAGCCTGGAGCGGCCGCCCCGTCCCATCCCGTCCCACCCCATCCCGTCCTGTCCCGTCCTGTCCCGTCCTGTCCTGTCCTGTCCCACCGTGTTTGCGGTGCCGTGAACTCCAGAACACAACTGGGCTGGGGTCACCCCACTGTCACCCCCCGGCCTGGGGGCTGCCCCAGTGCCAGGAAGCTCTTTCTCCTCCTCCTCCTGCTCCTCCTCCTCCTCCTCTTCTTCCCCCGCTCTCCGGACCATGACAAATCCGTGTACTGAAACACGCTGAGCGGGGCCGAGCTGGGGGGGCAGAGATGTGGGAGTTTGGGGGAGCACGACAGCCCAGCCGGGGGACCAGTTGACTGGGGGGGGTGGTCCGGCAGCTCCGTGCGTCCGTTCTCCCCCCCGCACCGCGGGTGATGCCGTCCTGCGGGAACGCCGCGTTGGGGGGTTTCGGGGATGCCGGTGCCAGGCCTGGACTTTGCCCCCCCCTCGTTCTCCCGGGGTGCCAGACGGTTACTGGGAGACTGGGACTGGGAGTGGAGCAGTTTATGGCCGGGCAGCTCCCGGCCCTGCCGCACCATCCCCTCCTCATCCCGCTTCTCTCCCCCCTTCGCAGGGATCGACTTCAAAATCCGCACGGTCGACATCGACGGGAAGAAGATCAAGCTGCAGGTCTGGTGAGTGCGTGGCGGGGGGAATTGGGGACCCCCTGCTTCTCCCCCCGCGCCCTCACCCCTCTCCTCTGCTCTCCCGCAGGGACACAGCGGGACAAGAGCGCTTCAAAACCATCACGACGGCTTATTACCGCGGCGCCGTGGTACGGCGGGGGGCCGGGACACCCCAGAAGGGCTGGGGCGGCTCTGGGGAGGGAGGTGAGATCCCCCCCAACTCGATCCCTGTCCCGCTGACCTCGCAGGGCATCATCCTGGTGTACGACATCACCGATGCGAAATCCTTCGAGAATATCCAAAACTGGATGAAGAGCATCAAGGAGGTGGGTGTGCACTGGGGTGGGGCACACAGAGGGGACGGGGTGGGGGGGACGCTGTCACCTGTCCCCTCTCCCGCCCCCAGAACGCGTCCGCCGGGGTCGAGCGTCTCCTCATCGGCAACAAGTGTGACATGGAGGCCAAGCGCAAAGTGCAGCGGGATGAGGCTGAGAAGGTAGGGGGGGCCTGGGGGGTCACCTGTGGGGCAGCGCCGTGGGGCTCGTGGCAGCCGGGTCAAAGCGGGGGGGTCCTCTTGTCCCGCAGCTGGCAAAGGAGCACGGGATCCGCTTCTTCGAGACCAGCGCCAAGTCCAGCGTGAACGTGGAGGAGGTGAGAGGGGCCTGGACAGCGGGGGGGCCCCAGTGTGAATACCACGGAGTGGGGTCCTCATCCCCGGGGTGTCCCCAGACTGGGGGGATGCCACTGTCCCCAATGACTGTCCCCTCTCCCCAGGCCTTCAGCACGCTGGCGCGGGACATCCTGCAGAAATCCTCCCGGAAAGCCGTGAGTGGGGCTGGGGGGCCGGTGAGGGACCCCCCCCTTATCCGGCCCTCCTGACCCCTTCCCCTCCGTGTTCCAGGCCCCCAGCAGCAACAGGCCCCTGCTGGAGTCCGGCCCCCCGAGGAAGGCCGGGGGTAAATGCTCCCTGGTGTAGCGGCTTCCATTACCCCACTGCTGCCCTGGGGCACTGCGGGCGCCTCTTCGGGGGGGGACACACCCGGGGGCTCCCGGTTGGACCGGGGAGGGGGCAGGGCTGACCCCTCCGGTCCGCACATCGTGCCATAAAGCCCAGCTTGTGCCTTGGCCGCGTCTCCGGTGTCTGTGTTGGGGACGACGCGGGGAGGGGGGCGACGGAGCCGCGGGAGGAACCGGGACCGGTGGGGAGGGGCGAGCGGCCGGGGCGCCGCGACAAACCACGCCCCCTCCTCAAAGCCACGCCCTCATTCACAACCACGCCCTGCTCGCAACCACGCCCCTCACTCACAACCACGCCCCTCACAACCACGCCCCCACTCATAACCACGCCCCACCCATAGCCGCGCCCTGCTCTAGAAGCCACGCCCCTCAGTTATAATCACGCCCTGCTCTAGAAGCCACGCCCCTTATAGGAGCCACACCCCACAAAGCCCCTCCCATTCCATCAAGCCCCGCCCTCTCGCGCAGGCCACGCCCCTCCCGTCACCTCCCGCTTCTCCCAGCGCTCCCCGCGCGTCAAGATGGCGGCGCTTCTAGAGCCGCGGGTCCCGGTCCGGTAGCTCCGCCGCTCCGATGGGGCCCCGCGGCCTCCTCGGACCGCGCTGCTGCGCCCTCTGCGCCGTGCTGGGCACCCTGGCGGGGCTGTCTCTCTACAGACCGGCAGCGGCGGCGGCAATGGCGGCGAACGACGAGAGGCGCTCGGGTGGGTGCAGGGCCGGGGACTGGAGCTGGGCCTGGGCTGGGGCCCTTGGAGGTGCGGGGATGGGGCTGGGGGGACGCGGGGACCGGGGCCGGGCCCGGGCTGAGCAGCCGCGTTTTCTCCGCAGCGAGCCCGGTGGCGGCCACGCCGTGCTGGCGGCTGGAGGACTTCGTGGTGGCTCAGGAGTGCGCCCGCTGCTCCAGCTTCCAGGCGGTGAGTGCGGGCGGTGGCGGGGCCGGGACCGGGTACACACCGTGTGCTGCCCGGGGCTGCGGGACGCGTCCTGTCCCGGCACGGAATCCCGGAATGCGAGGGGTCGGAAGGGCCCTGGAAAGCTCACCCAGTGCAACCCCCCCGGAGCAGGAACCCCCAGCTGAGGTTCCACAGAAGGTGGCCAGGCGGGTTTGAATGGCTGCACAGAAGGAGACTCCACAACCTCCCTGGGCAGCCTGGGCCAGGCTCTGCCACCCTCAGCGCCAACAACTTTCTTCTCCTATTCAAGCGCAACCTCCTGTGTTCCAGTTTGCACCCATTGCCCCTTGTCCTATCGTTATTGTCAGCGAGAAGAGCCTGGCTCCATCCTCCTGACACTGCCCCTTTCCATATTGATCCCAGCAATGAGGTCACCCCTCAGTCTCCTCTTCTCCAGGCTCCAGAGCCCCAGCTCCCTCAGCCTTTCCTGGGCAGGGAGATGCTCCCCTCCCTTCAGCATCTTGGTGGCTGCGCTGGGCTCTCTGCAGCAGTTCCCTGTCCTTCTGGAATGAGGGGCCCACAACTGGAGGCACAGCCTCTCAACGGGCCCGTCTCCCTTTGCAGAAGACGTTACCGGAGTGCAGCCGCACCGGCTTCATTGAAAAGATCAACTGTGCCACCTCCAAGAGGGAAGAGTACAAGAGGTGGGTGTGGGTCCTGGGGGGAGATGAAGCAGCCGACAGCCCCGGGCAGGGGTCACATAGCAGGAGGCTGATCCCTGCAGATCCTGAGCTCTGCCCTCCCCGTGCCGCAGCTGCCGCTCGGCCGTGATGGAGGCTCGCGTCTTCTGGAGGTTTGTGGGCTCCATGATGTGCGTGGCCGCTGTCTTCGCCGTGCTGGTGGTTTGGCGGCAGCGCGTGCTGGACAGGAAGGCGCTGGAGAAGGTCCGCAAGCAGATCGAGTCCATTTAGTAGAGCCCGGGATGGGGATCTCAGCTCACCCACCGCTCCCGGCTGGGTGGGAGGAGGAAGGAGTGCCCGGGACAGGCCTTGCGCTGTGACATGAACATGGGGACCTGCTGGGAGCCCCCCCGCTGTCTCACACACAACCGGGGTGTCCCGCGGAGCCGGCTGAGGGGTGTCCTGCTCGTGCAGGGCCGGGCTGGGCCCCTGGGGAGCGTGGTGTGGAATAAATCCTGACTGGTGTCACTGCAGCGGCGCTGATGTTTGTCCCTAGGAGGTTCTGCTGGTTCCCACTGGTTCTGCTCCCCGGTTGGAGCCCTGGGGGGGGTCCCGCTCCCCACTCTTACCCTCCTCCCACACACACTGGGGTGCAAATGGGGTGCGGGTTTATTCAGCTGAGGCTGCTTGTGGGCACAGATCTGCCCCAGGGGGGGTCACACTCAGCACCCCCTGCCCGGGTTGGGTGTCCCCCCCCACCCAGGCCTGGGAGGGGGGCAGCTCTGGGGCCACTGTCACATCTCATCCCCATGTCCCCCTTGTTCTGTCCCCGCATCCCCTGGGGGGACCCAACCAGAGGAATTGGTGAGCGGTTCCCTGCTGGGGGGGAACCTCCTGTCCCCCCGCTCGGTTCCATCCGCAGCTCCCGGCTCGCCCACCCGCAGCCGCCGCGGTGCGGGGAACGCGGCTTCTCCAACCGGTCCCAGCTGCTCCCCCCGGGTCAGGATGTTCCTGGAAATCACTGCGGGGACAGGGGACGCTGGGGGGCAGCTGCAGCCGCCCCCCGGGCTCCCACAGCCTCCGCTCACCCCCCCGTGCTCCCCATTACCTCTGGTGGGTCTGTCACCGTCCCCGCTGCCCCCCCAGCCCCGGTGGAAGGGGCTGTAGCTGGGGAAGAGGATGAGTCCCAGGGAGAAGAGCAGGATCTGGGGAGGGACAGGAGCTGTGTCCCCGGGCGGTGCTGGGGACAGCGGGGGGCTGCGGGCTGTGGGACCTACCAGGACGCAGGTGCCGGTCTGGGCGGCCTTGTTGGACGTTTGCTTGATCAGCGCCTGCAGCTGCCGCAGCAGCAACCTGCGGGACGAGGTCGTGTGAACCGGAGAGTCATTTCGCTTGGAAAAGCCCCTCGAGATCATGGAGTCCAAGCGTTCCCCCACCCCTGGCACTGAACGTGTCCCTGAGAACCTCATCTCTGTGTATTTTGAACCCCTCCAGGGATGGTGACTCCAGCACTGCCCTGGGCAGCCTGTTCCAAGGCCCCACAGCCCTTTGGGGAGAAATTCTCCCAAATTTCCAATCTCAACCTCCCTTGGCGCAACTTGCGGCCGTTTCCCCAGCTCCCTCAGCCGCTCCCATCACCCTTGTGCTCCAGCCCCTTCCCCAGCTCCATTCCCTTCTCTCAACTCCCTCCATCTCCTCGGGGTCTCTCGTGTGTCCCCTCCCGGTCCCTCCCTGGCCCCCCCCGCTCACCCGTTGCGCTGCTCCAGCTCCTGCACCTTTTTCCGCAGCTCCTGGTTCTGCGCTGAGCACGCAGCCGCCCTGCCCGGGCAGAGGGGGGGACGGGTAAGGGGACACGCAGCCGGGGGGGAAAGTGCGGGCTCGCGGTGCCACCGGCGCCCACCTGCTCTCCAGCCCGTCCAGATACTCCTTCCTCCTCCGCCGGCTGTCCTGCGCCGACTGCTTGTTCCGGATCTTCCTCCTCACCTTCTTCAGGATCCGCTCCTCGGCCTGGTGAGGCACGGGGGGTCATCACCCGTCCCCGGTGTCCCCCGCGTGTCCCCCGGCCGCCCCCCCACGCACCTGGGTGAGGGGCAGCGTGCCGGGCAGCGTCACCCCCTCCTGCGCCAGCAGCCGCTTCTCCTCCTCCGTCAGCTGCAGCTGCCGGGAGATGGGACGTGTGGGGACAGGCACCCCCGGCGTGGGGACACACGGGGGGGCTGCGAGGACTCACGGCAGGGCTGGGCGCGGGCAGCGGTGCAGGCGGGGGCACAACGGGCAGCTCGGTGGTGATGCAGGAGGTGGGGAGCAGCGCGGGGCACAGACAGTTGTCTGCAAGGGGGACAGGTGGCGATGCCTTCACTGCCTGCACCCCATCCTTGCCCCCCATCCCTGCCTGCCCCCCCAGGCTGAGCCCCGCTGGGGTCAAACCCCAACTGACCGAGCTGGATGGAGACGACGCTGCCGTGCAGGGGGGTGCGGAGGTCACACACCACCTCATACAGGGTGGTGGGGATGGGGGGCTCCTCCGGCTGCACCCCACAAAGCCGGGGAGGCTCCGGGCCGCTCGGGCTGTAGATGCTGTTGGGGTTCACGGTCACCCACAGCAGCTCCTCGGCTTTGCTCCCGTCCCAGCCCTGCGGCCGCGGAGACGCTGGCAGGGGATGCACGAGGGGATGCCCAAGGGGACGCGGGGACTACGGAGGTCCTCGGGGGGCTCCTCCGTGCCCTGCTCCCCCTTCAGCACCACTCACGGTGTCCCCGGGGAGCGGCCAGGCCTCCGGTGTGAATTCGCTGCTGGGGAAGAGCTTGTCCTGCGGCTCCGGGAGAGCGTCCGGCAGCTCCGGTGTGTCCGGCTCCATCACCGGGGCTGCGGGGCGAGCGGGGGCTGCCGGCCATGTCGCCCCGGGGACCCCCGGGAGCTGCTCCCGTCCCATCCCGCCCTGCAGCGTTGTCGCCCGTCACCGGACATGTCCCCTCTACCGGCTCCCCAGACCCCCGGTTTCCCCCCGGTGCTCCTCGGGGTGTCTTCGGGTTCTACCTTGGCCGCGGGGTCCCCGGTTGCGCAGCCGCGTCCGCCCGGGCCGTGCACCAGGATCTCCGGCATCCTGGGCAAACGCAGCCAAGTCCCACCCCCGAGCCTCCCACCGGCGGCGGGGCCGGGCTCCCCGCGCCCGCCCGGGCCTGCGGTCCCGCCTCCCGGGGCACCGGGGGACACGGGGGCTACGGAGGGACTGGGGGACACGGGCACAGTGGAGAGAGCGGGGCACACGGGCCGGCTGCGTTTACCGGGGAGAACCGAGTTTGGGCTGCCCCGGTCCCGCAGGCTCCGGGGATCAGCAGCGAGCGGCCCCACGGGGGAACCGGGACTCCGTGACCCAGAACCGGCCCCGCTGCCCCGGTTCGCGCGGTCCCGGGCTCCGAGAGCCGGTTTGTTGCGCCAGACGGTGGCTCCAAGCCCGGACCGGTGCCCTCCCGGTACCGGAGCCCCGAGGGGATCCGACCCGCCCGGCGGAGCCGGACACGTTTGCGCGCTCCCGAGCGAGCGGCGTCGCGCACTCCTTGCTCACTCTCTATTGGCCGCGGCGCACGTCACTCAGCGGCGCCTGCGGAGTTTTGTGCGTTGCTATTGGCTACTGCGCGCGAGGCCGGCTCCGCCCCTTGGAACTCGGCGGCCGCGCGGACCGTGGAGCGAGCGGTGAGTTCGGGGGGGACACAGCGGGACCGGGATCGGACACCGGGACCGGGATCGGACACCGGGACCAGGATCGGACACCGGGACCGGCGGCTTGCGTCGGGACGGGGACTGGGGACCGGAACTGAGACTCCGTCCGGTCGCCGGTGCCGATCCCGGTCTCTATCCCGGTCCCAGTGCACTCAGCCCCCGGTGCCGGTACCGGAGCGCTGCCTCGCTTGACGGGGCCACCCCCCGCGTCCCTCTCCCCGGCGGAACCCGCAGCGCCGCGGCCCCTGGGGATCCCCTCCCAACCCACCCCGGTGCTCCGCGCCCCGGAGGCCCCGGGACGGGGAGGAGGGCGGTGAGTCACCGGGGCCGGGGGGCGGCACCGGCCGCTCTGACCGTCCCGTCCCTTCCCGTCCCGCCGTAGCTCCGGGCCGCCCCGGGGATGTGAAGCGCAATCGAGTCGGCGGGTCGGTGCTTCCCCCGCAGCGGAGCCCGGCGGGATGGCGGCGGGGACCGGGAGCGGGGCGGAGGAACTGGCCTGGAGCCCCGGGACGGAGCCGCGCCGCCCGCCCGGTCTGGAGGCCAAACTGGGCTCGTTGGTGCTGCTGCTGCTGCTGCCCCTCGGCTGCGGCCTCGCCCCGCTCTGCTGCTTCCGCCAGCCCCCCAGCTCCGCCGGTACGGCCGGGGGGCCCCGGGGGAAACGGGGGTCTGGGGGAGTTTGGGAGGGGTCTGAGTGAGTCTGGTTCATTTGGGTTCTCAGGGGTCTGGGGGCTCTGGGAGGTTCCTGGGTGTCCAGGGAGTCACAAGGGGTCTTGGGGAGTTTGGGAGGGGTCTGGGGGGGTCTGGCTGGTTCAGGGGTCTGAGGGGTCCCAGAGGATCTGGGGGGGGGGCATCCAGGTGATCTGGGGAGTCCTGGGCGGTGTCCTGGGGAGTGGTTGGTGAGCAGGGTTCTCAGCGGCCTGGGGGGGCACAAGGGGGGTCCAGGGTGCCCCAAGGAGTCTGGGAGGGTCTGGGGGTCCTGGGGACAGGTCTGTGACCCAGGGCAGGGCTGACCCAAAGGGTCTGGTGGGTCGGGGGCCGTGGTGGGGGTCTCAGTGCCCCCCCCGCAGACGCCCGCAGCCCGGTGCTCAGCCTGGTGAGCTGCTTCGCCGGCGGCGTCTTCCTGGCCACCTGCCTGCTCGACCTCCTGCCCGACTACCTGGCCAGCATCAGCGCGGCGCTGGACGGGCTGCACGTCACGGTGAGCGCCCGGGACCCCCCCGGGTCCTCTACACAATGGGGGGGTCCCAGCTCTGTCCCCGGGGGAGCAAACCACTGCTGGGGGGGGTTTCCTGGTGTCCCCATCCCTGTGGCCGGGATTGGGGTCAAGGTCAACAGCACTGGCTGGGTGTGGGGGGTGTTGGCTGTGCTGGGGCAGCGGGAAGTGGATGCTTGGGGGGGGGGGTGGTTTGGAGGGGATGGTGGGGAGCGGATGGCTTGGGGGGGACAGTGGGAAGGGGATGGTGGGGACCGAGTGGGGACAGAAGGGATGGGATGGTGGGAATGGGGCAGCGAAGAGCAGGGATGGGACGATGGCGATGGGGGGGACAGCAGGGAGGGGATGGCAGGGAAGGGGACGAATGGGACAATGGAGGGGACGCGGGGAAGGGGACAGGGGGGACGGCAGAGCAGGGAGGGGACGGGGAGGGGACGGCGGTGCCGGGCCAGGCACGAGGCCCTCGTGTCCCTCCGTGACTCATGGAAAGATCCTCCCTCTGCCCAGCGCTTCCCGGCAGCCGCCTCCTCGCCTTCCTTCCCCGCACAGGCAGCGCAGGCACAGGCAGGCCCTGAACCCCTTTTTTCCCCCCCTCAAATCCCCAGCTGCAGTTCCCCTTGCCCGAATTCATCCTGGCCATGGGCTTCTTCCTGGTGCTGGTTCTGGAGCAGGTCGCGCTGGCGCAGCGGGACCCGCCGGCCGTCACCGAGGAGACCCGAGCGCTGCTGCCCGCCGGCGCCGTCCCCACGCCGTCCCCGCAGCCCCNNNCCGCGGCGCCGTGCGTGCCGGGCTGCTGGTGCTGGCGCTGGCGCTGCACGCCGTGCTGGAGGGGCTGGCGCTGGGGCTGCAGGAGGCCGAGGGGGCCGTGCTGCGCGTGTGCCTGGCGCTGCTGCTGCACAAATGCGCCGTGGCCTTCAGCCTGGCGCTGAAGCTGCTGCGGGGCCGGCTGCGCGCCCCGGCCGTGGCCGCCTGCCTGCTGCTCTTCGCCATGATGTCCCCGCTGGGCGTGGGGCTGGGGGCGGCGGTGGCGGCGGGTGCGGGGCCACGGCAGCGCCTGTGCCGGGGGGTGCTGGAGGGGTTGGCGGCCGGGACGTTTCTCTACATCACGTTCCTGGAGATCCTGCCGCAGGAGCTGGGGGTGCCCCAGCAGCGCGTGCCCAAGGTCATCCTGCTCCTCGCCGGCTTCAGCCTCGTCACCGCCATCCTCTTCATCAAGATCTGAGGGACACCCACCCCCCCGCGCACACACACACGCCCCGGGGGTTCCCCTCTGCGCCCCCTCCCCTGTGGAAGTGCCAAAGCACTGTGGCGGGGGCTGCCCCTGCGCCCCCCACCAGCCCTTCTGGCTGGGCTCTGTGCCTCACTTTCCCCATCTGCACAGGGGGAACGGTGCTGTGCCCCCCGCGGTGGGGTTGGTGAGCATGTGGATTCCTCCCCCCATCCACAAGTGCCTTTATAGTGTGGGTGGGCGCCTCGGGGTGCCCCCGCGAGTGGGGAAAGGTTTCGGATGAAGCCAATAAAAGACCAAACAAGATGCTGCCGCCTCTGCCTGGGCGGGGTGGGGAGGCTGGGAGTTGGGCCGTGAAATTTGGGAATTTGAGGGGGGGACACACAGTGCTGTGTGGGCTCGGGAGGGGGGTTGGTCTGGGCACCCCAGTTTTGGAAGGAGAAGCTGGGTCCGAAGTGGGGGGGATGACCCCGCTGTACCCCCCACCCCGTATGGTCACCAACCCCGCGCAGCGTCACCCGCCCCATTAACACTTCGCCCCGCCCTGGCCACGCCCGCCCCGCCCTCGGGGAGGGCGGTGTCCGCGCGGTGCACGCCGGGAGTTGTAGTCAGTCCCGCCCTCCCCACCCCGCGCACGCCCGGGGAGGGCGGAACCGGGGACTCCATTTCCCGGCGACCTCTGCGGGCGCCGCCGCGGGGGCTGCCGGGAGTTGTAGTCCCCATCCCTCAGTGCCCCGCGGCGGCGCCCGGCCCGCGGACTCCCCGCCCCAGCATGCTCCGCGCGGCGGCGGCGGCGGCG
>VWYH01005066.1:99179-119888 GCA_013399365.1 Pampusana beccarii
AGCGGGGGGGGGGGGCGGCCACCCCCTCTCCGCACATCTGGGGGGGGGGGTGTCGATGCGAATTGGGGACCCCCCGTTGCCATCCCCTCCCTTTGGGGTGTCGCCGTTTTGGGGGCAGCGCTGGAGCTGCACCCCCCATGGCGGTGGGGGGGGGGTCACGCGGAGGGGACACCCCCTTTGTTCCCTCCTCTTGTGCGGCGTTTGGGGAGCGATTCCCCCTCCCCTCGTTTGGGGGTGATGGGAACAGGTGATGGACTCGCTCACGGGTGCCAAACCAGGTTTTCTACCCCTCAGGATTCTGCTTCTTTTGATTTTGCCCCCCGCCACCTTCCCGATGCTGCTACAACCCCGGGGGGGGGCAGCCGGGAAGGAAAACTTCCCCATCTCTGCTTTAATGTGCAGCGAGATCCAGCAACTGCCTCTGTCCATGTGCCGGCGCTGCCCACACCCCTTTTGCCATGGGGGGGGGATGAAAACGCCGGTTTGTGGGGGGCAGCGGCGCTTTGGGGAGGTGGGTGGGCGCAATTCCTCCTCCCCCCGTGCTCCATTTCCCAAAAAAACCGAGCGTCGGAGCCATTTAAGGTGCCTGGATGGGAAGAAGGGGCTGTTTGATGGCGGGGGGGGGCGGCGAGAGGAAGGGAGGAGGAGGAGGTTTGGGCGAGCGAGGAGGATGCGATCGGACCCGTTTGCTGAAATCACCTCCCCCAAAAAAAAAAAGAAAAAGGGATTGATTTTAATTTTTATTTGAATTTTTTGGAGCTTGGCCGCCGGCGGGGCGGGGGAGGAATTTTGGGGTACGGCGCGTGGGAGGTTTCGCCTCTTTTATTTCTCAGCGTTCCCCGCCTGGGGGGTTTGGGGGGGGAGGATCGGAACAACGAGCGGTTTGAGAGGACGGATTCTTTTTAAGGGTTGTGCCCAGGGCTGGTTGTGTTTGGGGGTGCCCCCCACCCCCCCGAAATGCGGGATTTAAGCGGCCCGTGCTGCTCCTGTCACCGGGGACGGCCGCGGTTCCGCCTCACGTGGCCGCCGGGCTCGGCGGGGGGATCCATTTAGCAACGTGCCCGGAATCGCTCGCGTTCCCGTTTCTCCATCACCGGAGCCGGCGGCTCCAGGAGCCAAAAAAAAAACCCCGCGTCTCGGGGAGGAGAAAGCGGGGGGGGGAAACCCGGCGACCTGGTTTCCGAGCCCTCGGTGCCACCTTCGCTGGGGCGCTTTTCCTGGTCACGAGGCGGCGGGAGAGCGAGCGTGATGCGCTGACAGGAGCATCCATCTTTGCTGCCTTCCTCCTCCTCCTCCTCCTCGGAGCATCCCGCTCCCGCCGCCGCCTCCCCAGCGCTCCTGGGGGGCCGAGAGCAGAAATACCCGCCCGGCCGAGCGAATTCGACTTCCCCTGCTGGCAAAAGTCGCTTTTCTGCCCGTATTTCCCCCTCGGGAGGAGGCCGGATCGCCATCGGTTTAAACGGGACGACTTTCGCGGATTCATTCACCGAGCAGCTTCCTGGTCCCTTCTGCGTTTTGAAGGCAAGCGCTGAAGCTTTATTTTTTTTTGGCGATAAATTCCCTTTTAATTGAATTCTGGCCTTTCTTTCCCCACCTCCCAAACAAGCCGCTCTCCCAACCCTTCGTTTCTCCCCCTTATATCAGATAACTCGCCCGTTTTCGGGAGCGTGAGCCTTTTTTTCAGCCCCGCTCCAAACGAGCCTTTTCTCACCGCTCGCTCGCAGAAAATCACTAATTTTTAAAACGTTTTGGCAATCGCAACAACTAGAGATGTGAAGATTAAAAATAAAAAATTAAAAATAATTTTTTTACGACCCCACGGAGAGCGACTCTTATTTTTTCGAGGGGCGTTTGGTTGAGGCGTCGGTTAAATCCGCGCCGCGTTGGCGCCGCGGCAGAATTGGAGTTTTTTTAAAGAATTTGGTCGTTTTTTCAAGAGATCGGCGCGCGTGGTGGATTAGATTTATAGCCAAAATTCAACCTATCAGGTGGTGCCACATGTTGCTGGAGTTTTACGGCGTTGGATCAACCGCTGGAAGATGGAGAGAAATAAAACCCGAACGCCGAGCCCCGGGAAGGGAGATGTTGCGATAAATCCGCGTTGCTCCCCTTCGCTGTTACGACTTCCACTCCTCTCTCTTGATCTGTTGCTGGATAATTTGCTTATTTTTAAAAAATCGCGAATATTCTCCAGGTTTCCGCGGCGAAACGAGCTGAGTTTTGAGAGGCCGGTTTGACGGCGACGCGGTGGAGTTGAAACGCTTATCTGGGTCGGCTGAAAAAGAGATTATTTTCATTATTTTTGTATTCCTTAAAGTGCGTTATTCCAAAATTGGGACTCGACGCGACGCTGCTGGGAACCCCCCGGGATGTGAGTGTTTCATGTTTTCCTGCTTTTTTCTCTTTAAAACTGAAAATTCATGGACTAATCAGTTCCCTTACAGTCTCATTTGCTGCAAAACCAGAGTGGGGGATTATCCCGGGTTGGATGTTTTTTGGTTTATCTTTGTTGCACCTGAGAACGCTCATTCCCGGTGGTATCGGGGAAGATGCTGCGATGTTGGGATTTATTTTTTCTTATTCTCTATGATTTTCATATAAATGTGGGATATCACCGCTAATTAGTCGCTCTCAGCCCTCCCAAAACCGGGATTACTTAAGATGCATTGAGCTTCGTCCGTTCGACAGGAGGATTAAAACGACTCAAAACGGCTCGGCTGGTAAAGTTTAAAGTGGCCGGAATCTCAAGCCGCCCGCTATTTTTCCCCGGTATCCTGGATTTAGGCTTAATTTTCAGTGAATCTCAGAAAATGAAGGCGAGAATCCCGTTTCTCGGAGACTAGACCTGACCTAAACCCGTCCGTTGTCGCAGAGGACGCCGCGTCCTGCGGCTTTGGGAGCGGAGCAGCCGTGTGCTTTGATAAACTAATTAAAAAAACCCATTTAAATCCTAACCTTTCATTCCGGTCAATGCTCCCGTTCGGTATCGGGGGCTGGAAATGGGATCTTTGTCTCCAAACCCGTGTAAAGATGAAGAATTGCGGGGAACAGGAATCATTCCGCACGTTGCTTCTCATCCCTTTTCTCCCAACGCTTCCAGCAAGGAAACCGATGGAAACGCGTCTCTTCAACCTGCGACAAGACGTGGTTGAAATGCCTCTCATCGCCGATTAAAACCGACTTTTTCGCCCCAAAATTCACGCTGATGCGGCGCTTTGGGGTGGAATTGGACTCCCGAATTACAAGCGCCTTTCTCAGCGATGTCAGGATGTGACCTAAAGGAGAGAAACAACCCAAATCCTCCCGCCGACGACTTCGTCTTTTAACACTTTGCTTGTCTTTTTCTCTTTTTTTTTCTTTTCCCGAGAGATAATTCGCTTTGATGAATTATACAACTTGTTGCACTGCGGTGGGTCTTCATTTTGCCTTTTGTCGGCACCAGAGAACGTCACATCCCAAATTTCTTCGGCAAAACCAGTTGAGAACGCGGCGCTTCTCGGCTCAGCCGCCTTTTCGGTCACCGCATTTCACCGAAATTTGGGTAAATCGAAGGAACGGCGCGGCGGGAAGTTTGCCGTAAACCACTAAGGATGTGTCCTAAATCACCGGGGACCACGTGGCAATTTGGGGAGTTTCTGCAGAATTTTCGCGCTGGTTTTGCCAACGGGCTTTGGTTGGACCGCTGGCAGCCCTTGGACTCTTCGCTTCCTCCTCCCCAATGGTCTTTTTTTGGTTTCTTTTCCTCTCGAGCTGGCATTTTTATGTTAATTCTCCTTGTTTTACTCTCGTTGCTCCAAAATAGGTGGACCCAACGTGTTTTACGTCTCATCCATGATGAAAACATCGTGTTGCGATGAGCCGGCGGCGTCCGATCCGCTCAAATTGGCCTCGACAAGCGATTTAGGGGAGGCGACCCACCAAAAAAATAGGAGATCCGGCAAAGGGCAGATCTGAGCCTCGCTTGTGTTGAGTTTTAGGCAGAACTGGTAATTTTAGAGGGGTTAACCCCACACCTGGATCGGATTTAAGTAACGGGGTGATGTCGGTTGTCAACAGCGCGTAGAAATTGCACTAAGTTTGAATTGTGGTCGTCGTGGCTTCGCCCGGTGAAGGTTTTTCTGCTCCGTGTTTGGTGAAATCGGTCTAACCGGTTTATTTGCCTTGAGATAACCGGGCGCGGGAGTTGTGTTGAAGGGCAATTTAGGTCCGATTTTAAAAACTTCACTCCTTCCCTTGTGGTTTTACCAAAACATTAAAGAAAATACTTACTGTTAGACCAAAGCTGATCGTCATCATCTCCTTGCTGTGGAGAAGGAAGGAAGAAAAACTCCAAAAAAAACATGAAGAAGAGGGGATTTGGATTTAAAATCCAGTAGAATTGCGGCCATTCAATCTTTTTCTCCTCCTCAATGATATTTAGCGCTCGTTGGATCGTGTTTGATTATAAAGGAGCTTTCCGAGTGTTGGAGGTTTTCTGGCTTTACCCTCAAACCGCCGTCCCGTGTGCTTAAATGCGACGGATTCCCCCGTTTTGGGAACATTCCCCAGTTTTGTTGCTTATTTTGGGACCCAGCTCTCTCCCTGCCCTTTTAGGTCTCACGTCCTTCGACAAGTGACGTTTGAACTCAAACTTTCCAAACGTTCCATCCCAATAAATTAACTCGGAGCGATCGCATCCTCCTTTTCCGCCTGGCCGCCTCTTTCTTACCTCCCCGATGCTCCTCGCCACCCTTTTTTGTGTCTAACATATCAGAATCACCGCAAAAACATCAACGAGGAGAAAACGGCGACTTCTGGGCTTAATCAGCCAGGAACGGGGGGGAGATTTAGCGCCGGATCACCTGCAGATAATGAATCGGATTCGGGAAACGGAGCGGCATAAAAGCCGCTATTGTTGGCGCTTCGTCAAAGGCTTTTTCAGACTGGAAATAGAAGCACCCAGAGGATGGGTCCTTGTGAAAGGACCCGAAAATTCAATTAAATGAGCATCCCGGTGGCGTTTTACCGGCACCGTCCTGGCCGTAACGATCCTTCGGAAGCCGCGCGGGATAAAGGATGGAGGTGTGAGCGGTTGGAAAAGGTTTCGGCACCGCTTCGTCAGCCTTAAAATGAGGATGAAAGGTCTGGAGGAAAACGGGGAGTACGGCAAAAAATCGGCAAATGGAAGCGGCCGAGGAGGGAGAAAAACGCCGGGGAACCTTTTTGCCGCGGCGGGCGATGAGATGGAGAATTCCCCCGAGGGAACCGTTTGAGTTCCTACATCTCCTCCTCCATACCGGTTGATGTTTCTCCACGCCGAGGTGTAGAAATCACAAGAAATTGATGGTGAGGTGAATACCAGTGAGGACCAGTAGATACCAGTGAGGACCAGTGGCTGCGCTGAGCATCAACGCACAGGTTTGGGATGGAAAATTCCGTTTCAGACCCGCGACCGAGGCAAAAACATCTCAATTCCAGCTTTTGAATGAATTTTAATGAATTTTAAATGAAAAGAGGGTCGACTTTGTCACCAGGCCCACGTTACGGTGACGGTAACAGTGGAGGGAATGAAAACTGAGCGATGTTGTCAAGGCGCCCTATGGAAGAGCCGTTTCCCAACGCCCAACCTTCTCGGAGGGAAACAACCCCATTTTCCCCTAAAAAAACCCCAAAATGCGTCATTTCCGTCAGGATTTCTGAAGGTTTCGAAGCCGTTCTACCTGACATGCTTGTTCTTTTTCTAAAAACCGCCAAATTCTCATCGCGCCGTTCTCCGTTCTCCCCTCGCTCCGCACGTTCTTGGTGGCCCCAGCCTGGAAAGAACTCTTATTGGGGCCCAAACCGCCACCTCATTAGTTTATAAATCTATGGTAACTACCGTATAATCAAAGCCTAATTAGTTATTTCCCCTTTTGTAAATGAAATTGTTCCGTTTTATCTAATAAAGGCAAACTCGGGTAATACCAGTGCTCGGAGTGGCGTCGAAACTCTGTTTAATTACCGGATTTTCTGCGGCCCATGGGTTGGCTAAATACGCGATCGTTACCGGGTGTTTTATAGATTACACGGCGATTTGTGCGCCGTCCTCAAAAAGCCGCGATTTCTAAATCGCTCGCTTCGCGCTCCGTGAAGAAATTAAACGTCGGACTAATCCTAATTACAACCGGGGAGTTTCTCCAAATTGACGCTCGTTAACCTTCGATCAGCGCCGTTTTTTTTTAATTCGCCGCCCAAAATGGAAGGTTCTCGTTTCCCTGGTTATTTCGACCGATCCCACTGGTTATTTTTATCCAAACCGAGACGCCCAATTCCCAGCCTGCGTTTGGTAAAGCCGGGTTTAAGCTGGGCTTTGCAATAGACTTGACCCAACTGGTTGATGGGGCTTTAGACCAGACTGGTCCCAGTAAAGGCCGGGGAGCTGGGTGAGCTGGTTTGATTTCTATTTTCAATATAAATAAACCAAATTCGATAATTCTGGTTTTTGCACAAAGCCCATGGGCTGAACCGCGTTGGATTAAGATGGACGCGGATCACCTTTCCGTGGTGCTGGATGCTCAACGCACACGTTAATTCGTTAATTCCTTAACGAGCCCTCAAATCTGTCCCCGCCGTCCTTAGTGCTGGTTTTATCTCCCCCACTGATTTCGGGCCGGCCCCTTCCCTGGGGGGAATTCGCTGGAATTTGGGCTCCGCGTGCCCGGAATGGGTCACTCGGGGGTGTCACCGTGTCCCCCCGGCCGGGTCCTTCAGTGGGTGACACAGGGACAGAGTGGGGGTGTCACCGTGTCCCCCCCAGCACCCAAATCCATCTGGGTCTTTTGCTGGTGACACAGGGACAGAGTGGGGGCGTCACCGTGTCCCCCCCAGCACCCAAATCCATCTGGGTCTTTTGCTGGTGACACAGGGACAGAGTGGGGGCGTCACCGTGTCCCCCCCAGCACCCAAATCCATCTGGGTCTTTTGCTGGTGACACAGGGACAGAGTGGGGGTGTCACCGTGTCCCCCCGGCCGGGTCCTTCAGTGGGTGACACAGGCACGAGGGTGTCATCATGTCCCCCCCACTGGGTGACACAGGGACAGAGTGGGGGTGTCACCGTGTCCCCCCAGCTGGGTGACACATGGACAGGACCGGGGGTGTCACCATGTCCCCCCCACTGGGTCACACAGGGACAATCACCCACCAAACCCCCAGCATCTCCCAGACCATCCGGGCGCCTCAAACTGGGACCAGTGTCCCCATCCGGTGACTCGGGGTGGGATTTTTTGGGGACACCCCCCCCCCCCCCCCCAGAAACCATGGAGCCACCCAACCGCTGGTTCTTTTTTGGATTTTTGGCAGCGAAACGGTTAAAATACCATCAGAGGCCCAGGAGCTCTCATGAATGAAGACAAAGTTTGGCGGGGGGCCAGGGGCTGCTTGGCTGGNCTGCGACCGGATCGATGTGATTTTTTTAATTTTTTTTTGGTCTTTTTTTTTTTATTCCCTTTTTTTTTTCGCCTCGTTTTCCCTGCCCCGCGAGGCATCATGGGTACAAGTCAAGCATCCCCCCTTTTTCTTTTGTTTAATATCCCCGTACGGCGCATGATTGGCAGCGAAGTGCCCGTCGCTCGGCGGGGACGGGGGGGCATGGACGGGGGGGCTCGACCCAGGGGGCTCCTCCGAACACCCCCCGGCTCTACCGCCCCCCCCAAACCTCCCGGCCCCCCTTCTGCTCCCTAATTTTCTTGACAACTAGAAGGAGGCGGCAGGAATATTGTACCTGTAAGTATTCGTTAGCCCGGCCTTGCGTTTCACGGGGGGGGGGTTTTTTCCCTACGAGCGCACACGACGCTTATCTTTTCCATTTTCTGGTTTTTTAACACAACTTCGGGAGCTAAACAGAAGATTTTTAAAGAATCTTTTCAAGAGGAAACAAGGTATTTGCTGTTGGGAGCGGTTCCCACTTCCCCCCCCCCATTTTAAAATAAAAAACCCACCTCTCCGCAGCCACCTTCTTCCGGAATTCATCCCGGGTGGATTTTTGGATTATTTCTCTCTTTTTTTTCAAAAAAAAAGAAAATAAAATTAATTTTTGCCTTTGAGCCGCAGCGCTGACGCTCGCCCCCCCCCCCCCCCCCTTTTCGTTACGCTGATGATCAGTAATGATTTTTAAGGGTGTTTTGACGGGCGCGGGGTGGCCCGGCGCACAAAGGCCGGAGCCGCAGTCGAGGAAATCGCGTTATATAAAGGGAACCTGCGTCATCCCCGCTCGCTGGGCCGGGGAGGATGGAACCCGCCGCTCCCGGCCCCGCCGTTATTTTACAGCTTTTCTATTTTCTTCTCCGTTTTCCAACCCCCCCGCCCCGTTCGCTGAGGGTGGGGGGAGCATTTGCCCAATTCCTCCTGAAGCTCGAGGAGCTTTTTTATGGTTTTACTTTGAAATGGGGAGGCGGGGGGGGGGGAAAGATTCTTTTATTCCTCCCTCTCCCCACGGCCACCCAAAAATGAGTCGGGGTAAAGCATAACGTGTTGTGCTGTAATTATCTCCTCTTCGTCAATTAACTTGCCTAAAAATGCAAAGTTAGGAGGGGGGAGCGTGAGAGGAAGCGTCCCCCTTTCCTGTCGGGCTCAGGCCTTGCAAAGCCCGACTTAAGGCTGCAAAACCCAGCGGCGATTGGCGCTCAGGGGGGCGCGTTTTCCGACCCCCCCCCAGGCAACCGCGGGCGATTCACCCGGCCAGACGGAGCCGCCGTGGAAGTCGCGATGTGGCCGTACGGACCGCGGCGATTTTTACCCATTTTTCCGTTAATTTGTCCCCGCTCCGCTCTCACGGGGGGGACGCGGGGTCTCTCGGAGCTGAACCAGCGGAACCGTCGGACGAGTTTGCGCCGAAACGACCCCAAGAATTTAACAACCGGGACCCGACCTCACGGTTTGTCTTCTCAAATCTTTTCTTTGTCTCATTTCTTATTTCTCATTTTTATTTCTCCGCTGCGTCTGGATGGCGGGGAGAACCCCCCCGCTTTAGAATGACTCTCCTTTTCCACTTGGTGAATTTTTAAAGCCTCTCTTTGCTCTTTGTTACCGCTGGATTTAAGGCCGTGTGTTTCTTTAAAGCCTCGTGCACGTTCTCTTGATAAAATCTCCGCGACACCCCCTGCATATTTCCTTTCTTACCTGCGTCAAAATTCCTCCACAGGGCCGTCGCGTAGGATTTCTCGCCATAATCCGAGCCCGCCGTAGTATCGACAACTTACAACCCGTAGCATCGGGATTCAACGAGCGGCGTGTTTTTATTCCGCGGCCTTTTAGCTATTTTATTCCCCCCTTCCCTTTTGCAGCGGCCTTCTCGCCCATCTCTCCCCGGCCCCGCCGAGCCGTTAAGTCCTAATTACCTTTTTAGGTGATTATCCTTTTTATAGGATTGTATGGAAATGCCCGCCTTGGGAGCACAGCCATTTTGTGTGTGCGCGCCGCGGCGAAGCGCGGTTTACGGCCTCGACGCCGGTTTGTGCTCGGCGCGGATGGAAGCGAACGCCTCGGGTCCGTGCGATTCGCCGATTCCGTCCGCGCGAGGAGCCCGACGGCAGAAATCCCGCCGCGGTTTTTGGGGGGAATCGCGCGATTCCGGGGTGAAAACGCGGGGTTTGGAGCTGAGCGCGCTCGGGTAGGTTTGGTCTCGCCCCGGCGGGGCGTCGAAACGCCGTTTCTGCTCCCGGCAAAACGCGGCTTAAAACGCCTTTTAGCCCACTTTAAATATCTGAATTACTGTTGTTTTGAGGGACCGAGGTGGTGGCGGAGCCGCTTCGAGCAACGAGCACGTGGTTTCGGTTCCGGACAACGCGGGGCAGCCGAACCCGAGATTTGCCGAGTCTCTTCCAGTTCTATTTGTCTTCATTCAGCTCGTTTGCTATTTTGAACTAGCTCGCCCTCAAATCTTTCTGAATTTCGCCTACCTGCTTCGCCTCGGGTTTTATTTCGTGGCGTTGCTTCCGGGTCTCGTCCCGGTGGGGTTGAACCTGGGCTCCCGCTCTTCACCGCGTTTTCCATCCAACGCTTCTCCCTCCCCGCAGGTTTTGCCGCATCCTTGAGCATCCCCGCTCGCTCTGAGCGTCCTCAATGGTTTTCTTTTGGTGCTTCGCCCTCCAAGAAGGCCCTACCGGGTTATTGCGGCCGCTCCGCGCTCGTTGTTACTGGTGGGACTGGGGAGACCTTGTGTCAATGTAACCGCGTGGCCGGGGACGATTTGCCTTTTAAGAAATATCGCAGGGGAGTTTGCCTTGCCGTGGCCGCGTGTGGATGTGGAGCCTCGGCTGCTTCGGAGAAGAAGAGCAGAGATTTCTGAGATCAGATCGCGAGATCCCTCGAGCGGAGAATCCGAAGGGGAAGAGAAGAGGCAACGTCGCTCTCGCCCGGCCGATGCGCGTTTCGCGTGGTTGATGCTGGGAAGCTCCATCCGGGGAGCCGGGGGGAGATTTTCCTCCTGGCGCTGCCGTTTCTCAACCGGGCAGGTTTTCTTGAGTCGCTTTTCATCTTGGCCGCGTGTCGTGCTGTTCATCGCAACCCATCCGTTAACTCTGGGGGGTCCGAGGCTGGAAACAGCGGCCGGACGATGGTCGCGTGGGAGGCAAGGAGCACTAAAGTGGGTTCACGCAACAGGGGAGCCCTAAAGGGAAGATAGGAAAGGGTTGTGGAACCTCCTGGGGCTTCCCTGAATAAACTCCAGTTGAAATGAAGTTCTGATGCCGCCAGATTTTGGTCATTCAATCCCACCTTTTATCTGTCCAGGCCGCACGTTGCGAAGCGGGCTCATCCCCTCCCTCGACGCGCTCGCTTCCCCACTATAATATTCATTTTTTTTAGCCCAACTCGCTCGTTGCAGCTTTTCAAACAGTTTGTGTTTGAATCAGGCTGCTGCTTTGTTTGTCTGGGAACGGCAAACCCGTCTTTCGAGAGCCGGCGAAGCGAAACCGCCCGAAGCTACAGGAGCGCGTAGAGGATGCTGAAGGTAAAGAGCTTCGCGGCGTCGGCGCGGACCGATGCTCTGGCCTTCCTGCGCGGAACCACGCGGCCGTGGCGTCGGGAACCGAAAACGACGCTGAGCTCGGGAACTGGCGATGCCGGAAAGCGCCCGGTTCGAACCGCGGAGAGATCTGGAGCGTAGAAACGTGCGGAGAAAGAGGTTCGGGGTCGGTTGGCTCAAAATTGGAGCCCCAAAGTCTTCGGGAAGAGCGTCCGCAAGCCGAGAAACCGCGACTCGTCCTTTTATACCAAGGAATTCCCATCCGTGGAGAATTAAATGTTCGGGGCTCTGGTTTGGCGGCTGAAGCTCTGGGATTCCTAGAAGGTCTTCAAGAAAACCAACGTCAAGAAAAGGGGGAGGACGCGGCCGGGCTGATCTTGCAATTCATCTCCCTGTGTCGCCCAACCCTGTTTTCCCGAAAATAAGACGGGCTTATATGAATTTTTCCTCCAAAAGATGCGTTAGGGCTTCTTTTCAGGGGGTGTCTTATTTTTCCGTGAACAACAATTATTCTCGAACAAAAAAAAATCAGCGTTTATTCAAATACAGTCACATCATCACCTTCTGGAACATCATCAGAACTCTCCGAACCCTCTTTGTCCCGCCGCGTTAATTGCCAATTAATTTTACTTTTTTACAAGCCTGGACACTGTTTAAATTGACTTTTTTAATGAGCTGTAACCAGGGCTTATTATTGGAGTCGGGCTTGTATTTTGAGCACCCTGAAAAATCACGCTAGGGCTTATTTTCGGGGGAGGGCTTATTTTCGGGAAAACACAGTATTTCAAATTAACCCTTGACGGGTTAACGCGGTTGAGTTCTTTGGAAAGGTGGTTAAAATACAAGAGATAAAGGGGGGAAATCTGCTCTTGCTTCATTTAGAATCATCACCCGGTGCCGATCCCGGCCTTTTGATTTCTTCCGAGCGTGTGAAAGCCCCACGTGCGCGAAGCGGCGCGAGGTTTCCATCGTGTCTTAAACAACCCGATTTGAGCTTCGATTTAACCCGGGGTCACTTCTTAAGCCGGGGGCGGAAAGCGGCGGTTTTGGTGTCTCGCCCGTGCTTGCCCAGTTATATTTGGTTGCCGTCGACGTGCGATTTTTTGCGGAGAGACCAGACGGGCAAGTCGAAAGAATTTGGCGGCGCTCCCCCTGAATATGGAGAATATGGAAGATGGGGCTGGGGTTGCACTTTATTTTCTGTTATAGCGCAGGTTTGTGTTTGTTTTCTTGCCGTTGCACCCCGTTTTTTTTTAAATTAAGTTTTCTCCGGCGTGGTTCATACCCTCCAAACCATATTGGTGTTCTAGTTGACAGCTGCGTTTTGGGAGGTGTGGAATTATAGGGGATTTAGAACGTTTTCCCGGCAGAAACGTGGCTTTATTTCGATTTGGAAGGGCCGTACGAGCTCACCGGAGCGCGGCGGAGCAGAAGTGCCCCGACTCCGCCCGTTTTGGCCTCGTCTTTCTGCCCGCAGCGCGTTGAATTCTTCCCAAGCTGCCGGGCGAAAAAACCCCTCCGATTTTTACCGTCCCTCCCCAAAACGGCCGCGTTTTCCTTCTGAATTCCTCCCCGCTTCTCTGTCGCCATCCCCGGCGCATCCAGACCTCGCCGAGCTGGTCTTGCGTCGTTTGCGGGTGGAGCTCGCTTGGCTTTTTTTCTTTTTATGATTTTTGGTTTCTTATCAGCAAAGGGTTGGGGTTGGGACGGGCTCTGCGGCTCCTTTTCCCCCTTTTTTCCTGCATTTCTTCGCCACGGGGCATTTCTGCACCTGGAGCGAGCGTGGGTGGGGATGCTCCGTCTGCACCTTCGCCCCAGAGCTTAAAACGAGGAGAAAACCCACACGCTGGGGGGGTTTTTTTGGTGTTTCGGGAGCTCGCTCGCAGCATTCGCGCGCTGAACGATAGGGGGGGTCAGACCATGGCTCGGGTCCCCTCGAAAAACAAAAGTGCGCGGCGCAAAACCTGCGAGCGAAACGTCGGAGGCACCGCTGAGCCTGCAGACGGGCTTAACAAAAACCAAGACTAGGCCCACGTAGCGCAAGAAGGAGCCGAGCAGGTTTTCCTTTACAAGCTTTTAAAATCGATTTGTGTTGAGATAGGCCTGGATTATTGACATTTCCGTCCTGGTCTCCAGCGTCTCACCGATGATCTTTTTGAGTGAGTATTGAACAATATGGGGCCGAGGTATCGCCCCCTCTCATCTCGGCACCTGGCGACGCTCGTTTCTCTCTGCTTGGTTATTAATTATTAATTATCAACGCCCGGCCGCTCCTCTCGCAGGTGGGATTTGCACCACCCCTTCGCTCACCCTGCGCTTAGAACAAACCCGGCCGCGAAAATATTTTCAGTTTTCCCTTCTGGAATTGTGTTGTGACTCAGTCTTATTTTTAATTTCTCTTCCTCAGTGATAGGGACAGGGGCTGATTAACCCCCTCACCCCATATAATTGCCCTCTCCGATAACGAGGGCTGAGCTGCCCTCGCGTCCCGACACGACTCTGCTTTGTTCCGCCTCCCCTTTCGAGTCGATCTCGTCGAGCGGCGTTTTAATGCTGATCGAGGGATCACGGCCCCGTTTTTGAGGGCTCGAGGCCGTTCTCACTTTTCCTTGAGCTTGGGAAACTCCCCGCCTGGGCCGCTTTAGGATCGGGACTAAAAACGCGCAGGTCACGGCACGTCGGCGCGGGGGAGGCCGGCGCTCCCCGCGGGGTAGGCTGGGCTCAGAGCTCCCCGGGGGAGTTAAACCGGGTCTAACCGCAGCCGCGATACTGACCGGGTGTCCTTATATCACCCCGCAGGATGGACAGAATGACGGAAGACGCCCTGCGCTTGAACCTCTTGAAACGGAGCCTGGACCAAGCGGACGATCGGGACGACGTCCTGGCCAAGAGGCTGAAGATGGAAGGACACGAGGCCATGGAGCGCTTGAAGATGCTGGCGCTGCTCAAGAGGAAAGACCTGGCGGGCATCGAGGTGCCGCACGAGCTCCCGGTGAAGCAGGACGGGGTGAAAGTCTACGAGGAAAAGCTCAACGGGAGCCTGAGGCCGCACGGGGACGGCAGGACCGCGGGGCGGCCGGGGAAGGAGAACATTAACGACGAGCCGGTGGATATGAGCGCCAGGAGGAGGTAGGCACCAAATCACCGAGATTATTAATCCCGAATCAGGAATTAAATGGACATTTTGCCGGCCTGGGGAGCATCACCGGTGTCTGCGAGGTCCCTTTGCTCACCCGGCAAGCGCTCAGCGCTATTTTTTCCTTGTTTTCCCTTTCCTTCTCCACCCCAAAACCAGACGGATTTTTGTTTTCCCTCCATCCATACATTTAGTGTTCTGAACCCCAACGATCGGGTGGCAGAGCGGAGGAGGCTCTCCTTACATCCAGGACCTTTTATTAGCACCGACAAAAGTTCCTTTATTTAACCGGAGGCCAGATTTGATGCAGGGGCACGGACAGTCGCCCTCAAACCTGACCCTGGTGCCTCTGTGAGGGAGAAATAAATGGTTTTTTTCCTGCTGAAATTGTGTTGTGACTCACTCTTATTTTTAATTTCTCTTCCTCAGCGACCAGGACAGGGGCCGATTAACCCCCTCGCCCGATATAATTGTCCTCTCCGATAACGAGGCGTCCAGTCCCCGTTCCAGCTCTCGCATGGAGGAAAGACTTAAAGCAGCGAATCTGGAGATGTTCAAGGTGAGGGGTTTGCGCTGCTCCCTTTTCCAAGGGATTTGGGAGCCAAGGGGGTTTCTGAGCAACTTCTTTGTGCGTCGTGTAGTCGCTTATTTGTGCTACAAACTCCCTCTCGCCGCCGAGGCGCAGCAGCTTTTGGAATTTTGCCCCATTTTCTGCCTTTTCGCAGGGGAAAAGCCTCGAGGAGCGCCAGCAACTTATCAAGCAGCTCCGGGACGAGCTCCGGCTGGAGGAGGCCAGGCTGGTGTTGCTGAAGAAACTGAGGCAAAGTCAGCTGCAAAAGGAGAACGTGGTGCAGAAGGTGAAGCTCTGAGGGCTGGATGGAGTCGGGGGGAGGAAATTGGCCTCACAGACACCCGGTCACGGGCAAACACCAAACACCGGCTCTGCTCTTGGGCCTTTTTACCCCACGTTTATGGCAGATGCTCATTCTGTGCTCCTGGGTGATGTTTCCATACCAAACCCACAGCACTTGTTACCCTCAGGGCCGGCTGAGAAGATCCATTTCTGCAGCTCTGAAGTATTGATATTTATTGTACCCTGTTTACCCGAAAATAAGCCCTAGTGTGATTTTTCAGGATGCTCAAAACAAGCCCTACTCCAAAAATAAGCTGTAGTTACAGCTCATTAAAAAAAGTCAATTTAAATAGTGTCTGGGCTTGTGAAAAGGTAAAATTAATTGGCAGTTAATGAAGCAGGACAGACAGACCCTTCACCAAGAAAAGCAGAATCGCATTCAAAAGACCCCACGAGACCCAAAAGAAGGGTTGGCAAAAAGGAAACAGAGTCACAAGGAGTTCACGATGGAATTCAGAGTTATGATGGTGTTCCAGAGCGTGATGACGTGAATATATTTGAATAAACATTGATTTTTTTGTTCAAGAATAGATTGTTCATGGAAAAATAAGACACCCCCTGAAAATAAGCCCTAGCGCAAAAATTAATATAAGCCCCTGGACTTATTTTCGGGGAATAACGCGGAGGAGGCTTGTTCTGCGCCACCTTTCCTTTCAGAGCACCCCAGCCCTGATGCCGTTTTCTCCTTTTCTCTCTAATCCAGACTCCGGTTGTCCAGAACGCAGCGTCTATCGTCCAACCGTCGCCTGCGCACGTGGGACAGCAGGGCCTGTCCAAACTGCCCTCCAGGCCCGGAGCTCAGGGCGTCGAGCCTCAGAACTTGAGGACATTACAGGTGAGCCGTCCCCTTTGCGGGGAGAGACGCCGTCATTTTCCTCGGCGCGCACGTGTCGCGGTTGGGTGGCCGCGGTGGAGCTTTGCGACACGTCTCGGCGTCTTCCTTTTCATCGGGACTCCTGCAACTGTTTCACTTTGAACTCGGGCACTGGAGTGAATTCTGGTTTTAATAACAACACGCAGCTGGCAAACAGCCGCTTTTTAGGTTATTTAATCCCTTATTTTCCCCCATATTGATTGAAACATCCTTGTGTTGAACGCAAAGGTGGGTTGTGAATATGAGGATGAGCTCCCGAAACATCCCCACCTGGATCCTGGGGTCCGTCCTCTTCCCGGGGAGCTGTATTTTAACTTGGGACAAGTTAAACTTGCCTCCTTCCCGGCAAAATTTCTGTGATTATTTAAAAGTTAGAGGAAAAGTTAAGTTCTTTGAGCGGTGTCTTGTGTTAGAAGGCAGCTCGAATTACGGATAAACGGGGAGCTCAGCATTCCGCGTTGCCTCAACTCTTATTTTTAAAAATTCATTTCTCGTTTCCTTTCTCCGCAGGGTCACAGCGTCATTCGGTCTGCCACGAACACGACTCTGCCCCATATGCTTATGTCGCAGCGCGTGATCGCTCCGAACCCGGCCCAGCTCCAAGGGCAGCGCGTTCCTCCTAAACCCGGTCTCATCCGCACCACAACTCCGAGCATGAATCCAGCCATCAACTACCAGCCGGTAGGTCCCTCGCTTGGCGCCGTCTGTGGGTGCGATCGCCCGGTGGGATTAACGGGAAGGGAAAATAGCGTGTCAGGTGGAAATGTGTCCCGAATGCGGGCAAAGCCAAGGTGTCCTTGACCTGTGTGGAAGAACGGAATGCGAAATAGTGAAAAACTTCACCGTTGCGGAGCCACCAAAGGGCAGCGAGGTCCCTGAAGTCGAGGATGCTTAGATCCCTTCGTTTGACTTTTGCAAGTTGGACGGCGAAGACCGGAAGCGGAGAAGAAAAGCAATAACGCGCCCCATTTCTGGCGCTGCCATCAAACCTTTCTCCGGGTCCCTCTCTGTTCCTCGTCCAGGACTGCGACGCTTGGCACACGGGCCCAGATTAACGACCCCTCTTAACGACTTGTAGGGTTTGTCGCCAGTTCTTAAGACGTTTAATCTGTCCTAACGACGGTATAGTGCCAATTTGTAAATCATAAACGCGACCAGCCAGCCGTCTGAAAGTCTTGCATCTAAACAACTGTCAGACGAATTATGTGTTTGACGCAAAAAACCCCAACCGGCTGCATTTACAAAAGAGTCGTAGGTTCATTGGTGTTAATACATCATCTGTTTATTTAAATCTGCATCCCTGATCAGCTCTGCCATTAATTTTCCTGGGCCTACATTCCACTAACTGCTTTGGGATTAGCTTTTCTCCCTTTTTTTTTCTTTCCTTTTTTTTCCCAATCAGCCAAGCGTTAGCAGCCTTCAATCAGTTTGCCCCAGTTTTCTTTTTTTATCTCCTGGGTGTTATTCTCCATCGACACGACCGCGTCCCCCGAGCTTTGGTAGCCGACCCCGTTTCAATCGCCGAGCGGGTTTGTTCGTACCCTGAGAAACAGGTGGGCTGGGTAACAAGCTGGCACCAGCCCTGCCCGCCCTGAAAGAGGGGTTTTTATCGCAAAAACCTGCGAAAGCTGCATCCTCGGGTCAGCAAAACTCTTTGTGCTTTGCCGCCGTCTCGTGCCGGAGCGTCCTGCGCGTCCCAGCGACCGGAGGATGCAGAATAACGGTGATGGAAGAGGAGGGAGCTGGAAATGGGGAGCGGAGGAGCAGAAATCGGCGGCGCCGACACCGGGTGCCTCACCTGCCAAATTCCCTGAGCTGCTCCAAACTCCTCCTGCCCATTCCAGTGAACCGGGGGCTCCTCAGCACCAACGGCTTAATCGTAGGGGCCGAGACGAGCGCCCAGTGCGGCTCTTCTGTCCCCTAATCATTTCGGGAACGTTTGCAGATGATACCTAAAGGCAGATGGTTGCGATCTGGCTCATCCGGGTTAGCTCAGGTGCCGAGCTCTACTCGAAGACTGCGTTAATTTTCTGTATTAATCCTCCTCTCCTCTTCCTCTCCAGCAATCAAGTTCTTCTGTTCCTTGCCAGCGCACGTCGTCTTCAGCCATCTATATGAACCTTGCCTCTCACATCCAGCCCGGCAGCGTGAACAGGGTCTCGTCTCCGCTCCCCAGCCCCAGCGCTCTGAACGACGCGGCCAACTCGCAGGCGGCCGCCAAGCTCGCCCTGCGCAAGCAGCTGGAAAAGACGCTGCTGGAGATCCCGCCCCCCAAACCGCCCGCTCCCCTCCTGCATTTCTTACCCAGCGCGGCCAACAGCGAGTTCATCTACATGGTGGGGCTGGAGGAGGTGGTGCAGAGCGTTATCGACAGCCAAGGTGAGCCCGTTTGCCCCCATCGCCGTCTTCTTTGAGTCCCCTCCTGAGGGGCTTCGATCGAGCTCTGAGCGCAGGGTGGGCATGGAGAGAAGGACACAGGAATGGGAGGACAGGCTGAGAGAGTTGGGGTGTTCAGCTGGAGAAGAGAAGCTCTGGGGAGACCTTAGTGCGGCCTTTCCGGACTTAAAAGATGGGGACGGACTTTTGAGCAGGGCCTGTTGTGATAGGACAAGGGGTGATGGGTTTAAATTAAAAGATTCAGGCTGGATAAAGGGAAATTGTTGGCCCTGAGGGTGGGGAGAGCCTGGCCCAGGTTCCCAGAGAGGTGGTGGCTGAACCATCCCTGGAGACATCCCAGGCCAGGCTGGATGGGGCTGAGCAACCTGAGCTGCTGAAGATGTCCCTGTCATGGCAGGGGGGGCACTGGGGGAGCTTTAAACGTCCCCTCAACCCAACCTCTTCTATTCTGTTCTATTTTTTTGCAAAACGGCAAAACACGCGGCTTGGCGGGCTGTGAGAACAGCTCCTTACCCAGCTCTAGACTCCGCTCCTCGCTGCGGTTCCCTGCGCATGGGGGGCTCCACCGCGGGCCCGTCGCTGTCGTTCTCGGGTGGCGTGGGGGGAATCGTCCCGTTTTCCCACCTAAACTCCTGTTTCGTGGCGATCCCCAGGGAAGAGCTGCGCGTCCCTCCTGCGCGTCGAGCCCTTCGTCTGCGCCCAGTGCCGCACCGACTTCACCCCGCACTGGAAGCAGGAGAAGAACGGGAAGATCCTGTGCGAGCAGTGCATGACTTCCAACCAGAAGAAGGCGCTGAAGGCCGAGCACACTAACCGGCTGAAAAACGCCTTCGTGAAAGCTTTGCAGCAGGAGCAGGCAAGTTCACGGCTCCTCCGCGGGCTGCGGAGCTTGGAGCGGCTTCCCCGGGCTCCGGGAACCTGCTGTTCCCCTTCCCTCTGAGCATCTGTGGCTGTTCGGTGGTTAGTTGATGCATCTGGAGTTACTGGGACCAGTTTTGGGCTCCCCAGTTTAAGAAGGGACGAGGAATTGCTGGGGAGAGCCCAGCGCTGGGACGCAAAGATGCTGAGGGAGCTGGGGCTGTTCGGCTGCAGAAGAGGAGCCGAGAGGGACCGATGGATGGGATCGATATCTCAGGGTGGGTGGCAGAGGAGGGACCGGGCTCTGCTCAGCGCTGCCCAGCGACAGGACGAGGGGCAACGGGCACAGACTGAACCACGGGAATTTCCACCTGAACACGAGGGGAAACTTGGGTGCTTTGAGGTGCCGGAGCCTGGGCCAGGCTGCCCAGAGCGCTTTGGAGTCTCCTTCTCTGGGGACGTTCAAACCCGCCTGGACGTGACCCTGTGTGATCTGCTCTGGTGACGCCGCGGTAGCAGCGGTTACACTTAACACCTCGTGCCCACTCACTTATCTCTGGAATGGGGGGGATTTGCTAAAATCCCGTGCTAAGTTGGTGGTGGAGAACTTGTTTAGAGGTCCATGATCTTGAGGGGCTTTTCCAACCCGAACGATTGTGTCTCTGAGGATGCCTCTGGTTCTCCCCAGGAGATCGAGCAGCGGCTCCAGCAGCAGGCAGCCCTGTCCCCCACCGCGGCTCCCGCCGTCTCCAGCGTCAGCAAACAGGAGAACATCATGCGGCACCACACGCTCCGGCAGGTGAGCGACCCTTACGGGCCAAACCCCGCCACCGATTGTTCCCCAATCCCGGGGCGATCCCGGTTGTTTTCCAACCATCCCCGTCCTCCCGTTCGCAGGCTCCGCAGCCGCAGGGCGCGCTGCAGCGCGGCATCCCCACCTCCGCCCGCTCCATGCTCTCCAACTTCGCGCAGGCGCCGCAGCTCTCCGTGGCGGGCGGGCTCCTCGGCATGCCAGGTAACGTCCCACGGGCACCGCGCCTTCCTTTTGGGGAGGGGGGTTTATTGCCGTGATCCCGCTGCATCCGCGGTTGAGGGAGCTGGGGGTTCAGCTGGAGAACAGGAGCTGAGGGGAGACCTTCTGATCTCTGAACTGCCTGAAAGGAGCTTGGAGCCAGGGGGGTCGGGCTCTGCTCCCCAGGAACAAGCGCCAGGAGCAGAGGAAACGGCCTCGAGGGGAGGCTGAGGTTGGAAATTTGGGAGGATTTCTCCCCAAAGGGCTGTGGGGCGTTGGAACAGGCTGCCCAGGGCAGTGCTGGAGTCACCATCCCTGGGGGGGGTTGGACGGACATTTAGACGAGGTTTAGGAACATGGGTTAGCGCCAGAGTTGGGTTATGATCCTGATGGTCTCTTGCAACACAAACGATACAATTCCTCTTCTTTCTCTTCTCTTCTCTTCTCTTCTCTTCTCTTCTCTTCTCTTCTCTTCTCTTCTCTTCTCTTCTCTTCTCTTCTCTTCTCTTCTCTTCTCTTCTCTCTCTTCTCTTCTCT
>VWYH01005067.1:0-11059 GCA_013399365.1 Pampusana beccarii
CCATTCATGCTCAAGCTTGCGAGAGTGTACATTTCCGCATCTGTCTCCATGTGGCAAGATGCAAGGGAGCTCCCCTTTTTTTGTCCACATTCACACGTAGGGTAACTCACTGAACAATCACGCAGAAGCCATTCCATAAACATCCAGGTATGTGCACACAACACCACGTCCGTGCATAGGCAGCTCCTGCTGCAGCCTCTGCTGCAAACCCAAAAGAAAAATGAGTCAAAGGTACATGTCTCCTTTCAAGACAGGACTGTCAAAACTGAGACGATGCAAGCGCAGGAAGCCAGCTTCAAGACCTAAGAACTTCAAGATGCTGGGAAGAAGGGACAGTCCTTTAAACTGGATGGCTAGAGAGCAGAGCTGCTCACACAGCCCAGAACGATGCCGTAAAATGCCGCGATTGAGAGACGGGACGCAGCTTGATGCAAGCAAGATGTCGATTTTATTGTGTTCCTAACATATATTTATACTAGTTACAAACAACGCATTTCAAGCTGATTGGTTTTCACACTAAACTTGGCAATCACAGACTGGCTAATGCAAAGAAGCCCTTTTCAAACACTTACTTCCCTCAGNGTAAAACACGCTCCTTCTCACAGCTGCCCCAGCTCACTGCGAATGCTCATCTGGTGCTAAAGGTGGCCCGCAAAGTGCCTGCAAAGCAAGAAAGGCTGAACCGAGTCACCAGGCTAAGACTGTGCTTTTCTACACCAACCGTCACCTCACCTTCTTAGCTGCTGGTCAGTGTGCACTTTGACAGCTGAGCTCGTGTCTGGCACCTACCAAAACCAAAAAGTTCACACACCAAGAGATCGCCTGCAGCAGGTGCCTGGCAGCAACAAGGCCTGGCTGCTGCCATTCCTGTCTCCTGCTTCTGCTTGTTTGCCTAGCAGCCTCACTCTGCAGTTTCCACAGGGTTACATCGAGGCTCTGTTTCCACCTGTGAAAATACAAGTCATAGGAGATGTTTGTAACTTCACCAACAACACAAAATCTAAAAAAATATCTAGTAGTACTAGTCCACTAGCCATTGCTCATCTTAGCCATGTAATCTCTGGTGCCAATATCCCACTTACTTACTGCTTCATCTTTAAAAATCAAAAGTAAACCAAAACCTTTGCCATAAAGGTATCAGTCACATCTGTTCCCAAGCACTCACTTTATGGCTTGCCTCTTTGCATCTTCACAAACAATATCAAACAAGTCATAATGATGTAGATATGTAGCTGAAAAGAGGCCTCTTACTCTGGCTTAAGCATCCAGATGGACAGTCAACCTATAGATACTGTGTGCACATACACAGGCACATTGCAAGAAGAGCCAGAGGCCACGAATGCATTGCAAAGAGCAAGTTTTATTTTAGTTACCTCTCTACTAGGGGATCTCCGAAATCACACCTAAGCTCAATGCATGAGGTAACACAAGCGGGGACACAGGCACCGGTAAGTTCAACCCTGTTAAGAAGGTCACTGGGCCTGCTGAGCTCGCTTGTATTTCAAGGCTTCAGGCAGGCACAGCCTACTCCTCTTTCTCACAACAAAGCAGGAATCTCAGACATAGTAACAAGGTGCCTAGAGTTTCTCACAGGCCTATGTTATCTAACACAGAGGTTCTACCCATCAAGCACACAAGGTCAGTAAAACTATCAGTGTGATGTATCTGCTTTTTCTACTAACAGCTGCAAGTCACTTGAGTGCATTTATATGTAACTAACCTCCTCGCTAATCTTGTGCTACATTCCCATACATATATACAAATTAAGTTTGAGAATTAGGTTAATAGCGCAGTAAAAGGTACCTCAGTCTTGGAAGGTATAATGCAATGTATTAACAGGTCTGACAGAGCCCAACAGAGCCCGACAGAACCTAACAAAGCCTTAAAGAACTTGACCAAGCCTGATAAAGTCTGACAGAGCCAAATAGAGCTCTACAGTGCCCAACAAAACCTGCCAGAGCTCAACAAAACCCGACAAAGCCTGACAGAGGATGACAGGGCCCAACGGAGCCTGAAAGAGCCCAGCAAAGACTGACAGTGCCTCACAAGTCCCAACAAAGCTCGACAAGGCCTGACAAGGCCTGACAGAGCCTGACAAGGCCCAAAAGAGCCCAACAGGGTTTGATAGAGTTTATGCAGGGCCTGAAAGAGCCGGATAGAGCCTGCAAGATCTCGAAAAGGTGGGAGAGGGTCCGACATGGTGTGAAAACACCTGATAGGGCTTCACAGAGCCTGACAGGGCCCGACTGGAACAGAGAAATCCCAATAGAGCCCAACGAAGCCTGACACAGAGCCCGACAGGACCTGTCAGGGCCTTACAGAACCTGACAAAGCCAGCAAGGTCTGGCAGAGCCTGACAGGGCTCAACAGGGCCCAGCAAAGCCGGACATAGCATGGAAGAGCCTCACAGAGCCTGACAGGGCCCGACAAAGGAGGACAGAACCTGACAGAGATTAACAGGGCTGACTGAGGCCAATAGAGCCCAACAAAGACTGACAGAGCCTTGCTGGGCCCAACAGAGTCTGACAAGGCTTGACAGGGCCTGAGAGGGTATAACAAAGGCTGACAGAGCTTAACAAGACCCGACAGGGCCTGAATGAGCCTGACAGAGCTTAACAAGACCCAGCAGGGCCCAAATGAGCTCAACAGAGCACAACAAAGCCAGAAAGAGCCTGACAGAAATTGACGAAGACCAAAAAGGCTTGACAGGGCCCGACAGAACCTGACAAAACGTGACAGAGCTTGACAGCACCCCACAAACACTGACAGAGCCCAACATGGACTGTTAGGGCCTGACAGAGCTTGATGAAGCCTGACAGCCCTCAGAAAAGCCTGACAGATCCTGACAGAGCCCCACAGATCCAGACAGAGCCTGGCAAAGCCTGACAGTTCTCCAAATGCCTGGCAGAGCCCAACAAAGCCTGACAGGGCTTGACAAACCCAACAAAACCTGGCAGAGCATGACAGGGCCCAACAGAGCCTAACAGAGTCCGACAGGGCCTGACAAAGCCTCATAGAGCTTGACAGAGTCCGCCAAACTTGGACAGAGACCAAGAGCACTCAAAAATCCTGACAGGGCCCAACAGAGCCCGACAAAACACGACAGAGGCTAACAAAGCCTGACAGAGCCTGACAAATCCTGACAGAGCTCCAAAAAAGTCTGACAGAGCATGACAGGGCTCAACAGAGCCTAACAAAACCAACAGGGCCTGACAGAGGACAAAAGGGCCCTACAAATACCCGACAGAGCCCAACAAGGTGCAGCAGAGCCCGACAGAGCCAGACAAAGCCCAACAAAGCCTGACAGGGCCTGACAAAGCCCAACAGAGCTCAACAAAGCCCCACAGAGCCTGACAAGGCCCAGCAGAGCCTGACAGAGCCTAACAAAGCCTTAAAGATCTTGACAAACCTGAAGAGAGCCCAACAGAGCTGTCAGAGCCCAATAGAGCTCTACAGTGCCCAACAAACTTCACCAGAGACCAACAGAGCCCAACAAAACTTGACAGAGCTCAACAAAACCCGACAAAGCCCGACAGAGCATGACAAGGCCCAACAGAGTCTGAAAGAGCCTGATAAAGCCTGGCAAAGACCGACAGCACCTGACAAGTCCCAACAAGGCCCAACAGGGCCTGACAGGGTTCAACAGAGGCTACGCAGGGCCTGAAAGAGACGGATAGGGCCTGAAAGATCTCAATAAGGCCGGGCAGGGCCCAACACGGTGCAAAAAAGCCCGACAGGGCTTCACAGAGCCCGCCAAAGCCCAACTGGGACTGAGAAATCCCGACAGAGCTTGACAGCCTGACAAAAACTGACTGAGCCTGACAGAACCCAACAGAGCTTGACAAAGCCCCACAGAGCCAAATAAAGCCTGGCAAAGCCCGACAGAGCCTGACAAAGCCCGACAGAAACCGACAGGGCCCAACAGAGCCCAACAAAGCCGGACTGAGATCGACAGAGCCGAACTGTGGGAAACTACGGTGGGTCTGTGGATTCCCTGACGGAGGGCATGGGAACAGAAATTAGCCTTGAAGATATTAAGGCCTACCTGTGAGAAAGATGGCAGTAAAGGAGTATCCGGAGATATTAAGATGTACTCGTGAGAAAGAAGGGAGTAGAAGACTAACATTGACAGCAAAATTAGCCAATGAGATGTTACTTGCTGTAACTTGTAACCAATAGTGAAGAGACACATGAATTGGTAAAACTGCATAAAAATGCATTTGTGGCAATAAATGGCATCTACTACTTGCATCCTGGAAGAACTTGGTCTATGTCATTTGTCTGTCTCAAACACAACACCCAACAAAGCTTGACGTAGCATGGAAGGACCTGACAGAGGCTGACAGGGCCCGACAAAAGAGGACAGAACCCGACAGAGATCAAAAGGGCCGACTGAGCCCAATAGAGCCCGACAAAGACTGACAGAGACCGACAGAGACCAACAGAGCTTGACAGGGCCTGACAAGGCCTGACAGAGCACAGCAGGACCTGACAGAACCTGACAAAGCCCCAAATAGCCTCACAGGGCCTGAAAGAGACCGACAGATCTTCACAGAGCCTGACAGAGACAGACAGGGCTTGACAGAGCACGACAGTATCTGACAGAGCACGACAGGACCCAACAGCGTCACAAAGCGTGGCACGGCCCGACAGAACCTGACAGAGACCGACAGAGCCTGACAAAACCTGACTTGTTCCGACAGAGCCCAACTTGGCCTGACAGAGCCCTACATAGCCCGACAAACCTCAACAGAGCTCGACAAAGCTTGTGACAGAGCTTATCAGGGCCCAATAGATTGTCACAGAGTTTGACAAATCCAGACAGAATCTGACAGGGCCTGAGAGAGCCCGACGGAGCCCCACAAAGCCTGACAGAACCCGACAGGGCCCAGCAGAGCCCAACAAAGCCAGACATAGCATGGAAGGGCTTGACAGAGCCTGACAGGTCCCGACAAAGGAGGACAGAACCTGACAGAGATCAACATGACCGACTGAGCCAAATAGAGCCTGACAAAGACTGACAGAGCATTACTGGGCCTGACAGTGCCTGACAAGGCCCGACAGGGCCTGAGAGGGCATAACAAAGCCTGACAGAGCTTAACAAAGTCTGACAGGGCTTGACAAACCCGACAAAACCCAATAGAGCATGACAGAGCCCAACAAAGCCTGGTAGAGCTCAACAGTGCAACAGAACGCATCAGGGGCTAACAAAGCCCAACAGAGCCTGAAAAATCCTGACAGAGCTCAGCAAAGTCCGACAAAGCCCGACAGAGCATGACAGGGCCCGATAGACCCTGACAAAACTGACAGGGCCCAACAAAGACCGACAGGGCCTGGCAAAGCCTGACAGAACCCATAAGAGCCCAACAGAGCCGACAGAGCTCAACACAGCCTGACAGAGCCCAAAAGGGCCTGACGAAGGCAGAAAGAGCCCAACAGAATTCGCCAAAGCCCAAAAGGATCTGGCAGGGCCTGACAGAGCTTGACAGCTCCCAACAAAGCCCGACAGAGCCCGATAAAGCCTGAAAGGGCCTGACAGAGCCCGACAAAGCCTGACAGAATGTGACAGATGTCAACAAATTCCAACAGGGCCCGACAGAGCCTGACAAAGCCTGACAAAGTCCGACAGGGCCCAAAAAAGCCATAAAGAGCCTGGCAGAGTTCCATAAAGCTCAAAAAGGCTCAACAGAGCCAGACAGGGCCCAATAGAGCCCGACAAAGACTGACAAAGATTGACAGTGCCAGACAAACCCCGACAGAGCCCTACAAAGCCCTTAAGAGCTCAAAAAAGCCCAACAGAGTCCGACAACACCTGACAGAGGTCGACAAAGACCAACAAAACTCCACAAAACCGCCAGAGCCCAACAAAGGCTGAGAAGGCCCAACAGGGCCCGTAAGAGCCCGGCAGAACCTGATGAATCCTGACAGGGCCCGAAAAGGCCTGACAAAGCCCAATAAAATCTGGCAGGACCCGACACAACTCGACAAACCCTGAAAGAGCCCGACAGAGCCCGACAGGGTCTGACAGAGATTGACAGCACCCAAGAAACCCTGACAGAGCCCAACAGAGTGTGATAAAGCCCGACAGAAATTGACAGGGTCCAACAGAGCCCAACAGCCCTACAAAGACTGGCAGACTTCGACAGAGCTCAACAAAGCTTGTGACAGAGCTTACCAGGGCCCAATAGATTGTCACAGAGTTCAACAAATCCAGACAGAAACTGACACAGCCCAACGGAGCCCCAAAAAGCCTGACAGGTCCTGACAAATCCTGAAAGAGCCCAACAAAACCCTATAGAGCCAGACAAAGCCTGACAGAGACCGACAGAGCTTGACAGACCCTGACAAAACCTTACAGACCCCAATAGGGCCCAACAGAGACTGATAGAACATGCCAGGGCCTGACAGAGCATGACTAAGCCTGACAGAGACCAACAGAGCTTCACAGAGCCTGACAGAGACAGACAGGACTTGACAGAGCCTGACAAGGCCTGACAGAGCACAACAGGATCTGACAGTGCCACGAAGCATGGTAGGGCCCGACAGAACCTGGCGGAGCCTGACAGAGGCTGACAGAGCCTGACAAAACCCACCTTGGCCCAACAGAGCCCTACAAAGCCCAACGGACCTCGGCAGAGCTCAACAAAGCTTCTGACAGAGCTTATCAGGGCCCAATAGATTGTCACAGAGTTCGACAAATTCAGACAGAATCCCACAGGGCCCCACAAAGCCCGTCAGAGCTTGATAGAGCCTGACAGAGCCCGGAAAGGTCCTAGAGATCCTGACACAGCATGGCAGGGCCCAACAGAGACCAACAGAGCCCGATAGGGCTCAATATAGGCTTACAGGTCCCAATAGGGCTTGACAGGGTTTGATAGAGCCTGACAATGCCCAAATGAGCACGATCAAGCTTGACAGAGCTCAACAAAGCTTCACAAAGCCTGACAGGGCCCAATAGATCCAGACAGAACCTGACAGGGTCCAATAGAGCACAACAGGGCATGAGAGAGCCTGACAGAGGCTGATGGAGCCTGACAAAGCTGATCAGAGCTTGAAAGAGCCTAAAAGAGCTTAACAAAGTCTGACAGAGACTGACAGAATTTGGCAGAGCCAGACAAGGCTTGACAGAACATGACAGGGCCCAACAAAGCCTGGCATGGCAGGAGTCAACAAAATTTGATAGAGTGAGATGGAGCTCAACAGAGCCCAATATAGCCCCAAAGGGCCAGAAAGAGCCTGACAGAATCACGAAGTGTGGCAAGGGCTGACAGAACCTGACATGGCCTGACAGAGACTGACAGAGCCCAACAAAACCTGATACAGCCTGAAAGAGCTTGACAGATCCCAACAAAGTGTGAAAGAGCCTGATGAGCTTGACAGAACCTGAAAAGGCCTGACAGAGACTGGCAAAGCATGGCAGGGCCCGACAGAGCACGACAGAGCCTGTCAGAGCCAGACAAAATGCAACAAAGCCCGACAGAGTGGGACAGGGCTTGAAAGACCCTGAAAAGCCCGAGTAAGAACAAAAGAGCTTGACAGAGCACATTCATGCTTGAGTGTAAACATGTCTCTTTATTTTTTGTATTCTGCACAAAGACATGTACATGGCTGCATGAGAAGAAACAGTGGGAGGGTGCCTGTGTTTGGATGGCACTGTGCCTGAGAGCAGGTGTGCTTACAAATGCTTGCTTGTCCACATGCATGTGCCTTTATTTGGGCCCTATTCATGCATATGCTGGTGTGACGGCCTAAGTGTGCTGTTTGTTGAAAAGGTACTGTGTATGCTTGGTTGCAGAGTCCTGTGTTTTTCATGTGGACAGATCCAAGTGAACTCAGCTAGTGAAGGAACGAACACAAAAGGAGGCAGAACAGAAAGGTGTGCCATGCTATCTCTTTCCCTGGGTGGACTCTTGACAGTCGCATGAAGAAAGGTGCTTAGCAATCAATCTACAACAGAAATGTAACTGAAGATGTCATAACGAAAAACAACAGCAGATCATCTTGTTCACGAGTTTGCCCATGATATACAGTTGAGTGCAAAACTGTTCCTGCTCCTGTGAGAGTAAATCCCTTTCCTGTAACACTTCGGTAGTTTTGCGCAGTTCTAAGCGGTGGCATGACTAGCAGCGTCTGGGACACCTGCAGATTTGACCTTGGGATTGTGGACACGCTGTGCCTAAATGTTGTGGGGTCTGTAAGCGCCTCTGTGCTATTGTTTTCTCCACATGCATCTGAGTAGAGGTCTTTCTCTCTACATGCATGTGCGTCAAAGATGCTGCATGTGTACATCTGCACTCGTGTGCGAGTGCAAATGCGAGCTTCTGTTGAAACACTGTGTCTTTTGTGTGCCTGTCTGTAACACAGCTACCCTGATTGCTCAGTGTAGGCAAATCATTTAGGTAGAGGTTAAAAGGCAGAAATGAAACTTGTTCCATACAGTGTGTTTCCCTTTGCTGAATGTTCACACGTACACGAAGTAGAAAGCTTAATGGTAGATCTAGCAGAGAAGTGTCTCCAAACAGGTCATTCAGCAAAAGAACAGCAGAGTCCGTGTTAGAAAGCTTGTGGTTATGTGGCTGCACGTATACACATTTGAGTGTCTGTGAGTATACAGACAACTGCATGTAAGCTTGTATGTTCACAAAGAGGCAAAATGGTCTGTTTCTGTCTGTGTGTGCGTAAGCATTTATGGGGTCACTTAGTTACAGAGGTACCTGGTGTGCCTGCAAAACTCCATGTGAAAACTCTTCTGCTTATGTGTGGGTAACCAATCAAAGATTCATGTTCAGACAGTGGCATATAATGACAGGTGCTTGTGGGCACACTTCTGAAAAGGTTGTGAACAGGTGCTCTGCAGTCCTTCCTCTGTATGGTATGTTTTGTTGTATTTCTCTTGAAGATCGAACGCTTAGCGCTTCAGAAACAGATTGCGTAGGAAAACTCGCAGTCTGCCTTCTTGTGTTGCAGCCTACTTGCTCTCCCTTGTGTGTCCCCATGAGCACGTAGGATTCCTCACCGAAACACAGGCAGAAGCATTTCCGCAAGCATACAGGTACGTGCACACAGCACCACCTGCTGGCATACGCAGCTGCAGAAAAGCACATACCGGTTCACACACTGACATATAAGCAGACACGTGTCCACACACACACACATTCACACTTCCACAAGCTCGACTACCACACGTCTGTTCACAGAAATACGCACGTGAAATGCACGTTCGTTATTAGAGTGTAAACACGTCTCTTTATTTTTGGTATTCTGCACAAAGACATGTACATGGCTGCATGAGAAGAAACAGTGGGAAGGTGCCTGTGTTTGGGTGACACTGTGTCTGAAAGCAGGTGTGGTTACAAATGCTTGCCTGTCCACATGCATGTGCCTTTATGTGGGCCCTATTCATGCATATGCTGGTGTGACAGCACAGAGCTTGACAAGGCCTGACAGAGCCCGATAGGGCCTGACAGAGACCAGCAAAAACTGACAGAGCCCTACAGGGCTTGTCAAACCCTGACAGAGTACAACAGGGCTTGATAGAGCCTGTAGGAGCCCGACAAAGCCCCAAAGAGCCTGACAGGGCCTAAGACATCTGGACAGAGTCTGACAAAACCCAATAGAGCCCAGCAGGGCCTGAAAGAGCCCAGCAGAGGTCAGGTTCTGTCAGGCCCTATCAGGCACTGGTGGGCTTTGTCAGGCTCTGTTGAACCCTTTCAAGCGCTGTCAGGCCCTGTTGCAGTCTGTTGGGCTCTGTCGGGTTTTGTCTGGCTCTGTCAGGCTCTGTTGCATCCTATGGGGCTCTCTTTGGCCCTATCCGGCTCTGTTGGGATTAGTCAGGCCCTGTCAGGCTCTGTCAGGGTTTGTCATGCTCTGACAAACTCTGTTGGGCTTTGCCAGCCTCTGTCAGGCCCTGTTGGGCTCTCTCAGTCCCTTTTGGGATCTCTCAGGCTCTGTCAGGCTCAGTCAGGCCCTGTTGGGCCTTGTCAGGCTCTCTCTGACTTTGTAGAGCTCTGTTGGGCCCTGTCACACTCTGTCGGGCTCTGTCAGGATTTGTCATGGTCTGTCAGGCTCTGTCTGGCTTTGTTGAGTGTCTGTGACACTCTTTTGGGCCCTGTTGAGCTCTCTCGGGCCCTGTAGAGCTCTGTCAGGCCCTGTCAGGCTTTGTCGTGCTTTGTCAGGCTTTGTCAGGCTCTGTCAGGCCCTTTCAGGCTCTGTTGGATTCTATTGTGTTTTGATGGGATCTGTCGGTCTCTGTTGGGCTCTGTCGGGCTCTGTAGGGACCTTTCAGGCTCTATCAGGCCTGCTCAGGCTCTATCGGGCACTATCGAGTTTTGTCAGGCTCTGTCAGGACCTGTCGGGCTCTCTCTGGATCTATTAGGCCCTATCAGGCTCACTAAAAGTTTGTCGGGCTCTTGGAAGCTCTCTTGTGCTCATACAGGCTTTGTCAGGCTCTGCCAAACTCTGCCAAGCCCTGTTGGGCCTGCCAGGCCGTGTTGGGATCTTCAAGCTTCCTTTGAGCCCTGTCGGGCTCTGTGGGTCTCAGATAGGCCCTGTCTTGCTGTGTCAAGCTCTCTTGGGCCTTGTCGGGCTCTGTCAGGCTGTGACACAATCTGTTGGGCTTTGTCAGGTTTTGTCTGTCTCCGTTGGGCTCTGTTGGGCTACATCCGGCCTTGTCAGGCTCTCAGGCGCTTTGTCAGGCTCTGTCAGGCCCTCTCAAGCTCTGTCGGGCACTATCAGGCTTCATCAGGCTCTGTCGGGCTTTCTGGGGCTCTGTTGGTCTATATCGGGTTCTGTCAGGCCCTGTCGGGCTCTGTCAAGCTGTGTCAGGCTTTGTCAGGCTCTGTCAAGCCCTATTGGGATCGGTCAGGCTGTTTCAGGCTCTGTGAAGCTCTGTCAGGCTCTGTCGGGACCTGTCAAGATCTGTCAGGCTCTGGAGTCTGTCGGGCTCTGTCATGCTCTGTCAGGCTCTCTTGGGCCCTGTCAAGCCCTCTCATGCCCCGTCAGCCTCTGTCAGATTTTGTTGCACTCTGTCAGGCTGTGTCATGCTTTTTGGGAGGGGGAG